>WAAF01011595.1:1460862-1523578 GCA_013400475.1 Tricholaema leucomelas
GCCATTGATCACCACCCTCTGCATGCGACCATCCAGCCAATTCCTTATCCAGTGAGTGTTCCACCCATATGTGTTGATTAAGAACCATCCCAGATGTCTTTCTTTACTGGGAGTCATATTAATGAACTGTAATAGGTAAGAAAATCAGGAATGTTAAGTTGATGTGCTTCTTGGAAGGAAAGTTGAAGGGCGACCCAGGCAGGCTCTTACTTTTCCTGCAGTAAACTCTGACTCTCTGGCGGTATAAGCTTTTCCCATAATGTAATTATCCTCTTTCATGAAACTTACACTCTGGCAAGCATGTGCTTCTTGAGATAATAAAACCGAACCAGCTCTTTTGACAGCAGTGCGCGTTGAAGGCAGAGCTATTTGGATTCACTCACAGACAGAAAACTTGGGCATCAGTTCTTTTTCTTAATTCTCTTACTGAAGATGTGGATCCTCAGGGCTTCTTTTTATCCTTCTCGATCATGAATGAAATCGATGACTTATCTCTTTTATCTGTTGAGACTTTCCTAAAGAGATTCTAAGATGAAAGGAGTTTTCAAAGTGTAACTAAGAAATATTTATTCTCACTGATCACTGAACTAACTGGAATCAAATATTAAATTGGAATACAGAGCTGAGTACAAAACAATCGCCTGTACGTCCTCCATGGCCCCTGCTTTCCTTTGCTGACTTGGTGTCTAAAATATGCCAGGCAGTTAATTTTTTTCCTAGCAGCGTTAAACATAGCTGAGTAATTCTTATAGTCTTTAAAAACAGTTCAAGCAAAGAGCTCCCCATCTGTACAACTACTGCACTTAACACCACCACATCTTGAGAGTGACTGGCTACCTCTAAGGGATCCTTCTTCCAGCAACTGAAGCTTACTGAAACAATAAATATAGCAATGCTGCCATTTCTGATGGGCTGAGGAGCTCAGAACAGGTTAGTGTTAATTTACTCCTTGAGGTGGTTTGAATTTTGACAAAAACACAGTGCTTTGCTGTTGCTGTTTCAGTTTGCTGGATGAGCATTTCTTTAAATGCTTGCTGCCTCTGCTCAGCAATAAAAAGCAAGATTGATTTTTATTGCCATTCTTTCCTAGCACAAGATTGTGTCTGGGTCTCTTACAGGCTTAGCTAAACTTGTCAATCTGAGAACTTCATTTGTAATTTGCCAGGAGCCCTAGGGTCGTACTTCATCTATCTCCTGGGAGAGGCAGTAGATTCACCCTTCAGAGTGTGAGATGACAAAGGACCAGCATGCATTCCCCTGTGCGGGTTCTATGGGGGTTTGTGGTGCTGTGGTATGTGGGCTTCATGCTTTTCCGTACACCTCTTTTGCAGTGGGACTAAGATAACAAGTTGCAGGGCAATGGGTGCAGCTCAGGAAATTGTATTTGTTGGTCTGGAGATTGTTCTGCCCTGACTTTGTCCATTGCTCCTTCCAGTGCCCTTCTCTTCCCCTACCTGTGGTCCTCGACTCCCCAGGCTCCTCAGAATGTTTCCACTCACAGTCTGGATCTTGGCATTGATAGCCATTTTGCATTCGGTCCCCTAACTGTCCCTACCAGACAAAAGAAGCAACTCCAGGAAAAAAATTGACCCTTTCTTCCAAAACCTGGAATGGAGTGTGAGGAAACTAGAGAGACTGTGCAACACTGCAGCTCATCAGCAGAGTGGACAGGACGCTGCTCAGTAAGGCATGAAGGTGTGAAGAATCATCATGAAAACAGTGGAGTAATTATTTCAAATCTTTGGAAGATGTAATTCCCTAGATTTAATTTAAACTTCTTTAAATCTGCTTCTTTCCTCAAAAAGCAGAAGCAATTTTGCTGTCATTTTCTAAAGACCCTGCCTCCTCCACAATCACAGCACACGGTTAAGGGGAAATGTTTATTAAGCCTTCCAACCTCCTAGCTTGTTGCTTGTAAATAATAGGATGTGAATAGGGAAACTTTTTGTTGATCTCAGTGGAAGTCGAGGACAAAGAGAGAAGGCAGAGACATAAACATAAGGGACAAAGAGGAGATATCAGTCAAAATGTGTCAGATCAGTGAATACATGCAGTCCAGCCTTGATGGCTCACTTTTACTGGTTTTCCTTCAGCAAAGGAAGAGCCCTTTTGGACTCTGCAGCTACAGCCTATGTCTAACTAAATATACTGAGAGGGGGAAGGGAAAGCTCAGAGCGGAGCTGAAAAGCAAAGGGAAAATTCCACTCATGATTCATTTCTGTGCTTGGAACTTGAAATTCAAAGTTCAAACTTCATTTAAAGGGATATGATTAAAGCTTGGGGAGTTTCTTTAAGGGATTTTTTGCATACAGGGATGGATAAGGGTGCCTCCTCCCTTCATCTCTTTTGTAGATCATACTGAGTTCCTATCTCACATCTTAATATGCCTTTGTAAACCTTATATAATCTTGTATTCAACAAATTCCTTTACTTGGTTATAAAGCAGGCAGTTATTTGCAGCAATATCCTGTGAGAACAGCTTTCAAGCAGCATTTCCCCAGAATCATTTCCTTTCTATAGACTGTTTTATCTTCCCAGTAAAACCAGCAGCCCTTTAGAAAAAGCAGAGCACAAGGGCGCTGCTGCTGCTGAACGCTCTCCGTGTCTGTGCTGTACTGGGTCCAGCGTGCTATGAGCTGGCTCTTACTTTACCCAACATAACTTCAGCTAGGTCTTCTTTCACCAGCCACTGAAGTCTCTCACTATGACATCTTCCCATCATGCCACTTCTCTTTCTCACTTCCCTCAAAAAACTGAGCCCTGCAGCATTCAGCTGTTCTCCACTTTTGGCAAGTCTGAATTCAGAAACGATGTAGGTGTATCTTTCCCCCCCACCTCTATCTTCATTGTTTGAAATGGCAGAATAATTTTTGCTGAAACTTTAAAGATCTGTCTATATATATATAGATGCTATAGACATATTTATATCTCTCCCCATTTTGGGGCCTATTTTTAGATGCTGCTTCTGAGTACCAAGAGCTACTGCATGTGAACAATGTGTTACGGGTTGATATATATATATTGCCTTTCCCTTGTTTCTCGTCTTCTATTACGATTGTAAAGAAGAATGTGGCTTGAAATGAAGTAACTCTGAGTAACTCACTTTATGATTGCTTGGAAGAGTCAATCCACTTTTCAGAAAACTTGTAATTGATTTTATGTAAGAAAGTAACTCCAGCTAGAGGACTAAGAAGAGAGAAGTCAGGTTTATAAGTATTATATGGTATTTGTCTGAAACTCTTTGTAGAGCTGCCTGAATCTCAGATACTGAAAAAAAAACCCCATGAAATTAATAGAAAATACTAGAAAACAAGACCAAAAATGTCTTGAGAAGCCATCTGGTTTTGAAAATCCTTTGAAAACAGCAAAAGCTTAATAGATGCTTCTTTAGCCTAATGAAACTCAAGCATTAGATTACAAGCAAAGGGCCAGGTGCATCTCCCATGCTTTAGAATGTGTAGAAGCTTTTGTCAGGAGCCTCACTGATGAACTGTCATGTGGGTTTTGTATTTTTATTGGCCCGTTTTCCTGTTTGCCTCCATCAAAGCTTTTCCAACACTAAGCACTTTCTATTTTCTCAACTTATAGTTAAGTGTGGACAGGAAAATTGCACACAGCACTACAGTAGTGGCCTCTCCAGTGTTCTGTGTAAAAAGTAGGTAATTCTTCTCTCCTACTGCTATTTATGTTCTTCTGCTTATACATCTTGTGCCTGAGAGAAAAAAAGAGACACTGATCACACCAATGCAATCTCAGTGAAGTTCTTAATGAGTATTCCTTGCAAAGAAATAATGGAAAACATTGTGTTTTCTTCTTTTAGTTCCTTCTGCAAAATGCCAAGAAACATTGCTCTGCACATTATCAGCAATATAAATCTAAACCTGCTTAGAAACACTTGTTTTAGAGATAAGAACTACAGACCAAAATATATAGAAACTTGATGATGGCTCTGTAACCATTGCTGTACGACAAATGATAGGAGGGATTTATTTTTCCTTTCCCCCCTCCTCGCTTAGGGAATTCATAGCTTTTTCTTTATGACAGATAAAAATGCTTTTAATAACCCTGCAACAAGGAATTTGCTGTGTGATTCTTAGAACTAAGGCAAGACAAACAAAACCTTCCCTGCTTCAGGAGCATTAATGATCAAAGAGCGCGTCCCAAACGCCTCTGATGCTGCTTGGTACAATTCCACTCATTGGTGGCTCACTCCTTTTGCATGAGTGTAAAGAACCAGCAATACTTAATGCATTCATATCCAGTCCCATTTTCATGCTTCATTTCCTATTTATTATAAAGTATTATCAGACAACTAGATCTCTGCACTTTGTGGTTCATTACTACCTTTAGTAAGACATGCAACAGGATTACCAAGTGCTGAGGTAAACTCACTATTTGCACAGACACATGCACATGTGCACAGGGTATTTAGACTGCATTATTACTCATAAGCTAGTCTTAATTAAGCTGTTTGTCAGTCTGAGGTATTATTTTCTCCTGATATGAGTAGTATTAACTGCTTTAAAAATATTCATTACCGTAGCTTGGTCTCACATGTAATTTCCCCCGTGCTTTCAAAATAACATCCTCTTATTTCTGAAAGAGTAGCATTTTCACATTGCTCCTCTTGGTGTTAACTCCATAACCCTGTTTGCTCCTCCAGGCAGAGTTTCTTACCTTGTGAATGAGGGAAGCAGTTATGGGACAAGATCTTACTGTGAAAAAAGTGGCTGGCAGGGAAATGAAGCAATCTTGATCTGGTCAGGCTTGCATTCCCAGAGGTTTTATACATGTGGTTCCACATCTACATCCTAGGCAGATCCTTGCACTTGCAGGGATCTCTTTGAAAGGTAGCTTCTATCGTAAGGAAAAGATGTAAATTAATACTGAGCTAAGACATTTGGATCCTGAGGAAGAGAAGGATTAATATCTTCAGCCTTTCCTGTTTCCTAACACTTGCTCCCTTGACTTTTATGGCTTTTATAAATCCTTTCTAGAAAAATCCTTCCACTCTCCTGGTCCCTGAACACTTTTCCCAAGTGCAAAGTTTGTACTATAAAAACACACACCAAAACAGGTTTTGCTGCTCCCAGTAGCTGACTGAACCTTTGGAGGTCTTGGCTGCCAGACAGGGTAAACACACAAGGTGGGGAAGAGCCATTTCTTTTTTTCCTGTGAGATGCCTCATGTAATTTAATGCAGGCTGTTGAATTCTATGCACAGTACAAGTAGTCCAGGCTTCTGTGTCTAGAAATGGGTCTTTGTCACTGGACTCTGCAGAGACCATTGTACTTTCCCCTACCTTTTTCACTAGAATGTATCTGTGATGCCTTCAGATGGACAGTCATTTTATCCTCCTCTCCAGGTTCCCTAACAGACAACAGTGCCAAATGCTTTTTTATCTTGATTGTGACACAGTAAAGCAAGAGGCAAGATAGCTCAGGGAAAAAAAAAACCAAAAATAAAACCACCCAACAAAACCTTCAAAATCCCAACAAAACGAAAACCAACAACTTGCAAGCAGCCAAAAAGAAGAAAAGACAAAACAAATCCTCCCACCAAGATAGAAATCTCAAAGCTCATTTATTCCAGCTTCTAGCTTACGCTGAGATTTTTTCAGTTTGCTGACATTGAAAAGTACATCAAATCTTGGCTGAGATACAGGATCTCAAATTGTTTTTTCTTTTATTAGGAAAAAAACCCCAGAATTTACATCTACAACTGCACAGGAGACAGATAAAAAAGCAGAGAAATGAAGTCTTCTTTTTCCAGAATGAGGAATTGATGAACACTCTGATAAAGTTCAGAGAAGAGTTATTTCCTTCTAGTTTCAGTTGTGTTGTGGTACTGAAAACCATCAAAGCTACTTTCCTTGTTGTCAGAACTATGAGGGAGGAAAGAGACATTGATGGGTTATTTACTTCAGTGTTACCTTTTATTCCCTTGAGATTTCAGCATCTCTGATCTTTCTTGATGATGTCCAGCTTGTCTAACTATGATATTAAAGTGTCCTGCCAATCTATCACCTCTTTTTCAAGCACAGCTTCCAATAATCTAATGTCAAAGTGTGTTAAATTTGCTTTTTCATTTGCTTTTTCTCCACTTGTGAACTGCTTTAGCAACATGCCATGCATTCAGTGCAAGTGAACCCCAGCAGTACAGTGGATGAGCCAAATTAAGGGTCTGAGTCACAGCTACTCTGGGGAGCAAGCTGAGCTGCTATGATTGATAGTTACTGCTTAGTTCAAGCAGTTCTGGTCCACATGCAGAAGAGAAAGACTTGCTGTGAAGTGGTTGGCCGCCTTGCCTCATTGCCATATTCATGCGATGGCCTTCAGGGGGTTAGTGAAGGGCAGCAGGATTATTTCATGGCTAAGAATCAAACTGCCCTGGGGAACACCACTTGTAACAGGCTGCCAAGTGAATTTAACCCCCTTCACCACCACTCTTTGGGCCTGGCCACCCAGCCAGTTTTTCACCCAACAAATCACGGGCCCATCCAAGCTATGAGCAGGCACTTTCCCCAGGAGGATGCTGCAGGAAGCTGTGTCAAAGGCCTTACTAAAAAGTCCCAGTAGATAGAACCAACAGCCTCATCCACCAACCCTCATCCACCAGATGGGTCACCTTGTCATAAAAGGAGATCAGATTGGTTAGGCAGGGTTTGCCTTTCATAAATCCGTGTTGACTGGGTCAAATCATCTTCTTGTCTCACATGTGACACATGGTGACACTCAAGATGATCTGCTCCATGACTTTCTCTGGCATCAAGGTCAGCGTCTGTAGTTTTCTGGATGCTCCTTCTGGCATTTCTTGTGGGTGAGTGTCATGTTGGTTAACCTCCAGTCAACCTCACAGATTAGCCAGGACTGCTGAAAAATGATGGAGAATGTCTTGGGTAGCACTTTCATCAGCTACTTCAGCACCCTTGGGTGGATCCCATCCAGTCCCTAGACTGTATGTATCTAAATGGTGTAGCAGTTTGCTGACTGTTTTGTGCAGAAGGTGCGGCCATGAAGAGCCCAGGCAGGAGCAGGTTGTCCCTGAAGGGCTGCAGCCTGGGGAAGGGCCAGTGCTGGAGCAGGGAGACATGTGAGAAGGGAGGAGAGGCCCAGAAGGACTGTGATGGACTGACCACAGCCCTCATCCCCAACCTTGTGCCCCTTGCAGGAAGATGATTCAGGAGTGAAAGGGTGAAGTGTGACTTAGGAAAGGTAAGGGAGGGAAGGAAGGGGGTTTTAGTACGTTTATTTATTTACTTTAAGTGGCAAGAAATTAAATTAATTTTCTTTGTTTTGAATCTGTTCAGCCTGTGACAGTAACCAGTAACTGGTCTCCCTGTCCTTATTCTGAGTCACAAGATTTCTCATTTAATTTTCTCCCCATCTGCTGTTGAAAGAGGGTGAATGAGCAGCAGGTTAGAAGTTGGGCCCTTAGCCAGGGCTAACCTGCCACATCATAACAAATGGATCATATAATTAAAAACATCTATTAATTGTCATAGTTTCCTTACGATTGCATATGCAAAGTTCCAGTAAAATTGCTCAGTGCCTACTCTTCTGTTGGCAACAAACCCCACTGTCATCTCAGTGTCCTAAGATGTAATGACTGAAGACCTTTGCTGTACGAGGGTAAAGGTGAAAGTTTGCTGGTGAAGCAGCTTCTGCAGAGACATTTAGACTTCGTGAGAAAAAGTCAGCATCACAAATACTTTTGAAAATACCACTGACTGACAGTGCTGCTGAGGACCTATTGGGAGAAGCACTAACAAATATCATGACTTGATTCCTCAAATAGGGGCTGAGGTGATGGTCTCTGGGAAATATCAGACTCCCTATATGTTATCTTCAGAGTGCCCTATCATGGCAATAGTCCCAATAAGAAAGCATATTTATCATTACTGTGACTAAGTACTGCATAATTTAACTGCTGCAGTTATCTCTGTGCTTTCTGCTAAAGCAGTTTCTTTGCCTGAATGCTCACACTCCAAAGATCAAGGGACCATGTCTTTATATTGGCCATTTATCCAAGTAGTTTTACCCTCCCAGCCAAAAAAAAAAAAAAAAAAAAAGAGAAGGATCTGTGATGGTCAAAGCTTCTCCTGAAAAAGCTGGAAAGCATTCCATCACAATATTCAGCTTTCCTTGCTCCACCCCAACTAGCTATGCAGACTAGACAAGGTGTTTTGAGAGACTCAGTTGTTATGTCTTCTTTTCAGCAGCAGAAGTTAAAGGCAAGTGGAAATCTGAGGGCCAGAAGGTTGTCAGTCATGCCAGTTTGTTCCTTTCTAGCTATGCAGGAGGTAGCAGCCTGGAAAATGTAATAAGGTGAGCTTGAAATTATGCCCTACTATACTCCTGTGTTGCACTTAGCAGAAAAGGAGGCACCATCTAGTTGCCTGGTTCAAGGCTTCTAGGACTGTTTTGGAGTCCCTAAGAAATCTGCCTAAAACTACTTTTTCCTGTCCAGCCATCCTGAATGGCACTGACATCTCAAAAGTCGCTGCTCAGTTATTTCTGGGCAAGTGAAAAGAGCCAAAAAAATCAAAGTGGCAAAGAGGCATACATCTTCCACTTAGAATTTCATCAGAACTCATGCTTCCACCTCCAGATTCTAGTACAAAAGAGAAATAATGGTTTAAGCTTTTCTCAGTGTTCAGATAAACAGAGGAGTTTAGCAATACTAAATACAGATTCATTGCAATGAGTATCAGTGGAAATATCTCCATGACACTGACTTGAGTCTGATTTGAGAGGGGCCTGACTGGGGTTGCATACTCTGTGGAAAGGGAATTGTATCTTTGGCATAGCAATGCCAATAAATGACAGTGATTAAGTGCTGAGGAATTCACTTTAGTCCCCTAAAGGAGCAACTGGACAATCTATTTAAAATGAAGACAAACAGAAAATTGGAGCAAACACTGTGGGAAGGCTTATGCATTGACAGTGGAGTGACTCTCTCATGTTGTCTGTCTGGAAGTCTGCCGGTCTCATACTGGCAGTTCTTTCCTTGATTGCTTTCTGCACCAGTAAGGCTGAGAGCAGCTTGAGACATGTAAACACTACAGAAAATGCAAGGAAATGAAATCTGCAGTGTAATCTTTGCTAGGAGCCTGTAGCAGGAGGAAAAGTTAGTGAAGCAGAGGACAAGGTAGAAGAGCATGAAGTCCAAGATGCTCCCTTGGAGTGGAAGGAGGTACAGGCAAAAAAGGGGAATAGTGTGCATGAGCATACAATAGGAATCTATATGAAAGACAGGCTAGCCAAGAGAGAAAACCACTAAAGGGCAGGAATGGCAGCCATGGAGCTGAGCTTTTGTCATGGTTTTGTCAGCTGGGAACTAAGCTCCACATAGCTGCTTGCTTGCTCCCTCTCTTCCTGGGACGGTAAAAAAGAATCAGAAGAGTCAAACTGAGAAAATTCATGGGTTGAGATAAAGACAATTTAATAGCATTTGGACTGACAAATCATCTAGGTCACATTTAGGAGACAGTGTGAAGGGATGTTGAAAAAACTCCATTCATGGAGTAGACTTTTTGACACATCTCATCAGGTCTCTACTGGGTCATGAGTCTTCCACAATATGCATGTCATATCTGTGGATATCTAGGACATGGTATGGCATTTCACGATGCTTGCAGAACTAAATGAAACATTGATCTTCATGGAAGTACTATGAAAAACCTTCACTGGGCTTTGGAGCTTTCTTTTAAATGACTGGGGGACCAGCGATACAGGAGAATTCTTCACTGAAGGAGAGGTTTCTATGGTTCTCTCTTGAGTGTAGATCTCTGCTTGCCTGGGGAGGAAGAAAGTGCTGGCTTCCTACTCCGAAAGTCAATATAGAGCCAGGATTCAACCCACAGTAGCCCCTGTGGATGCCCTTTGTGTTTTCCAGCCTGTCTTCATGGGGACTGGTTGTGACAGTTTAATTAAAATCAGGCAGTGCTGAGTTTATACAAAGTTAACTGTCAAAAAAAGAGAAGTGTTTATGCTTTGATAAGTGGCAGCCTTCAGGTTCGCTCTTGACAATAGAAGCAGTACCATGCCGATGCCTAGCGTTTTTTGTTCAGCGTTCTTGCTTCAGCTAATGTCTACTCTCATTCATCATATCTTTTCAACATTTTGGCTTTCCTCCTAGGCAGCATATGTTTGATTTCATTTTTTTTTTCTAGGAGGAATAGAATATAATAGAAACTATTTTTGTTTAGTAGCAGTGAAAAACACAAGGAGATAAATAGTACCTGAATCAATAAAGGGTGAGACCACAGGTCTTACTGTATAAAGATTTAAACAGTGCTTCTTTTTCTGTTCTTCTAAAGTGAAAATAAAAAAGTGACTCTTTAATCATTTGAAAATGGTTATAGACATGTGTTGGGATAAGGGCTTTGTTTGTTTATCAGTGTCTCTATTGTGTTGTGTTCCTCCTGTCTTCACTTGCTCAATACAAAGTCTTTCAAGATCTCTTCTCTCAACTATTTGGTTGAGGAGTGCATGGAGTACTTAATACAGTGCTCAAAGTGCCACTGATATCTCTCACAGTTGCAAATGAAAAACTCTGCTTTTTTTGCTTAGGGAAATACAGGAAAGCAACACGGAAAGCAGAGTGTAATGACAGGTAATAACTTCCTCTAGCAGAGTTACTCTAAGAACAGATTTAGCAGGTCTTCACAGCTTTGGCTCCAGTGACTTCAAACTTGGCTAAGAAACATTTTCACTGCCTGAGTTGAACTCTGGCTTCTGCTGTGGGTTGCATAAGAGGAAGATGAGAAGGAAGCATCATAAAGACATTCCTGACCTGAGCACAAGGTTTTGGCGCTGAAGTAATATAAGAAAGGTTAGGCTGTCTCGTGTAACTTTGTGTTCTGCCTTCTTCTTAATTATTTCTGGGTTTTGGTAAAGTGAACTACAGCTCATTTTAATATCACTGTGAATTTAAACCTGGAAACCCCACTGGAGATGCCAGACGTTGCCCAGATATTAACCCAGAATCTTAAGACAAATGGTCAAGCTAAGTGTAAAGGTGCTGGCAGGAAACAAAGACAATCCTGGTTTATTCATTACTATTTCCCCTTCACAATCTAGAAAGTGTGGGAGTATTTAAAACCAGAAGTGGCTTTTACTCTTCTATGCTGTGTTGGTTTATTTTTTACCAGAGGTTTGTGATAGGTAGAGTTATGGGCTATTTAACTGTGGAGAAAAATAGAAACAAAAGATATTTGTCCTGCTATTATACAAGGGAGAAAAGTAAGCTCATTCTTCAAATGGTCTGGCCATCAGCATTAGAGAACACATCGAGAGTCAGAAATCTCTCAGGATGAGTCTGAAAACATCAAAGCAGCTGGAGGATACTACTGGGCCAGGCCAGATCCAGCTGTGCTGCAAATTCAGTGAGTCGGTTGGGAAATTAGACTTGCACCATGGTCAAGAGTACAGATAATCTCTAACACAGTGCTTTCTCCTTCCCCCAAGTAAATCTAAGCTTGGTTGTTTAATTAATTTCCTACATTTTGAAGTATCTGAGCAAAATCCCAGTCACATCTTTCCCTGGTGCTCTGTTAATTGTAAACATGAGGAGGCATTAACTGCACTATCCCAGTATACTGTTTGGAAATCCTTGCAAATCCAGCTGTCATAATCCTGGTCATCTCAATCAAATATTCTTGAGTATGTGTTTAAATGTTACCCTGAAGTGGGATTGTTTCCTCGGTTGGGCTCAAGTGACTTACCTAAATGCAGACTGTACTGGAATTTCACCAGTTGAAGTAGTCTAGATTTTTCCAGCCTTTACACAGAAAAGAAGGCAACAGTAGTTAGAAATTAATTGCATAAGGAGATTTAAAAAGTTCATTGGCTGATTAGAGAACTGGTTGCAACAAAATGAACATAAATAATTGGACCAGACTACTTGGTTCAACGAGTTCTATTCCTTACAATTACAAACAAGTGTATAACAAATGCGTAGTGTAGAAAAGGCTGTAAAATATTCATCCCACTTCCTTTCTCAGGCCAATAAACTATTTTTAATAGTCTGCCAAGAAAAAAAAAAATCAAATGCTGCCACTATAGTATGGCATGCAAAGAAGTCCTTTGAGTACAGTCCCAGAAGAGGAAGCAGGCAGAAGGCAGGCAAAGTGCTGCAGCCAAGACAAAAATCAAGCTCCAACACTCGACACCACTCTGATCTACAGGGCATATGCCCTTCCTCAGAGATGTGCATGTGTTAGTGAGACTCACAGAATCAGAGGATATCTGTGACTGGAAAAGCCCTTCAGGATCATTTAGTCCAAGCCTTGACCCGGCACTGCAAGGTTACCACTACACCATGGCTCTAAGCACCAGCTCCACACACCGTTTAAGTACCTCCAGGGATGGTGACTCTACCCACCCTGAGAAGGCCATTCCAATGTTTGATATCCCTTTCAGTGAGGAAATATTTCCTACTATCCACCCTTATTAGCAAAGAGACAACTTATCACTTATGCTTATATGTAACAATCTGCAGTGATTCAGAGAAAGGCAAAAGTTTTCCTCTAAAACATCCCAAGAGACAAACTGTACCTAAGAAGGAAACAGTTTTCCCACTGTCCCTCCATACAGCTGGCAAAAGCCCTGAAGAATGGCAATAATACTGTATTCAGTGGTATAGGCTTTCTTGTCAAACCAATGGCATCATCTGAAGGCAGCAGATTTTTCAAAGGAAGCTGAAAGGAATGAGATTGGTATCTTAAAATAAGAGAATAAAAGGAACGAGAGGTGGGGAAACCTACGTATGCCCAGATAATTTCCACTCTTGTTACGTATGTACTGTGGACAAAGGCTCCAAGAAATAGGGATTAAATAAAGGTAGAAAAACCCCAACAAAACGATAGCTACTCTCTGGCTTACAAAATAAAAGTGCTCCGTGGTGTTGCAGAGGTAAAATTACAGCATGGACACTTGAAATCATAGAATCATAGAATGGTTTAGGTTGGAAGGGACCTCAAGGATCATCCAGCTCCAACCCCCTGCCATAGGCAGGGACACCTCCCACTAGAGCAGGCTGCTCAAGGCCTCATCCAGCCTGGCTTTAAACGCCTTCAGGGAGGAAGCATCCACAACCTCCCTGGGCAACCTGTGCCAGTGTCTTACCAGCCTCATTGTAAAATGTTCACATGTATTATGTATAGTCATTCCAAAACATTTCAGTAACAGCAGCTGGTGGTTTTCCCTTTCGTCAGTAGTGATACCAGTCTACTGCACAGGAAAGTTATCTTTTCAGGGCCCACATGTCCCTGCTAAGGTTAACAGTAGTTCTTTGGTAGCACAGACTGTTCTGAGGACAGTAAGTTTCATCCCTGTCAGATTCCATTACTTACATTTTTAAAATGATCTTTTAATAGTGCGCGTTACAGCTACCTACCTTCTCCACACAATAGCACAACAAGCAGTGGAAAAGCACTGGACATCTTCTTCCAGAAATATGCACCTCTTGGATGAGAGAGGGAAGAAGAGAGAAGAGAGAGGGAAGAACTCAGTGGTTCTCCACAACTGTCTGGTTTGGCTTTCATTATTGAGCTGACCTCCAAACATAAAGACCTTAATCTTGAAATTCAAGGTGAAGGGAAAACTGACACTAACTGTTTCATCAGTAAGTGCTTTCAGAATGAAGCTTGAGCTTAGATAACCTACTTCAACAGAGATTTCTTTTCTCCACATTGCAAAGGAAGGTCAGAGAAATAAACTTTCCTAATATGATGTAGTTGGAGTATTTGGAAAATACAAATGAGAATTTCAAGAAGTGACTTTTTTTCTTCAGCTGCAGCATATGTCTTCATTAGGTTCTTGGTTGTTGGACTTAGATGCAGAATTTCTAATTAGACTGGAAGTGTCTTGAAAGTAAATGTCAGTGGCCTGTAATGGAAACTGTAACCTTGCAAACAGATGTGCAATTAAATGCACAACCACATCAACCATATTTTTAGCCATTACTGGAAAAAAAAGCCCTCAGCTTTGTCTTTCTGAGTGGAGTTCCCTTTTGATTAAGTGCATGTTTGAGGTCAACACATCTGAGAGAAGGTGAAATTTCCATGATGAAAATACTGAAGTCCAAGCTCAGGTCTGTCTTGTGAGATGACCTCCTTAATGACTGCAGACAAATAGCAGTGACATGTTACATATCCCAAGAGTTGGCTGAGAATATACAGTGCGTGAGTTCTCATTATTGCTTCTCTGAGGGCAACTTTTATAACACTGATAGCTACAGTATAACTGCAGGCCTGAGATAACTGTATTTTTTTGAACTTAATGTTATGAGCAATTTAAATGTATATAAAATGTGCTAATTATTAGCTACATATTACTTAAACCTCCCCTTTTTGTGCAAAGTGCAGGTCTTACTGAAAAATCTCACCTGGGCATTGTCTATAAAGGAGAGCATGGTGGAGAGAGACCCCAGCCACACAATGAAAGTCACAGAAGAGATTTAGAGATTATTCACAGATATCAGTGTTGAAATAAATCTTAGTGCTGGAGCTGAACTGGCATTTCCATATACCCATGCTGGGGGTTGTAAGCAAGAGAACCCTACAAAAACCTGTAGAGATGTGGAGACTGGGTAATATGTCAGTCAAGAGAGCAATGCTGCCTGCTTGGAGTAAGCTTTTTAGAGCTGGCTATCAGCAGTCAGATGGTGTGGTCTGTGGACATCTGTGTAAAGGTAGGTCTTGAGAGAAGGATCGGGAGGAGACAGAAGTGGTGACTGCACACTTCAAGATGATGTTCTCTTTGGTAGCAAAATGTGACTTAGGAAGAGAAACAGATGTGATTTGATTGTCACTGTCTATGAATAATCAGCAGGGCTGGTTCAGCTGCTTTACATGCTCAGAGAGAGGAAAACAATTGGCTGGGCTTGTCCTGGAAGGTGGTGAAGTGTAGGCCAACAGACATTCTAGGGAAATAAAACAGAGTTGCTTTTAAAGCCAGGAAACGTATTCTTTCAGTTCATCTTGATGCCACACCTTTTGTGAAGGTGGAGGAATGGAGCTTGAGAAGAGTTATCAAATTATCATAGCATCTTTTTGGCTTTGCACTTTCTGCAATGCAAGCAGGCTGGCCGTGCTCTTCACTGTCTTAAGAACTTCTGAGTGACCTTATTGATATAATTGATTTCCAGTATGTGAATTACAAAACATAATTTAGAGACATATGAGCTTGCAAAAACAGTCCAGGTAGACTGGTTGGTTTCATGCAAATAGGGATTCAGGTAGTTTTGAATGGGAAATTGCTGTGGGACAAAGACCCTTGAAAGGTATTGTATTGTTAACTGTACTACCTGAGCAAAGTCTAATACAGTGCTCCAATGTTGTGATAACCCTGAATGCATGTCACTGTACAAGTGTGACCCACTTGTATGCGACAGGTAAAGCTATCATCAAGGCAACAAAATCCCTCGTGCTCTTTTTGCAGGAAAAGTAGAGGTGGCCATTCTGTGCTGATGGAGTTCCAAGTTTTTGTTACCAGAAAGCAAGCCTGAGGAATGGAAAGTAGTTTCTCCAGCTTCCTAGCATGCTTGTCCCCGGTATGACTCTCCCTAGGTGCTGCTGGCATGTTTTCCTTAGTGCAGAATTACTAAAAGGCTTCTTGTTTGACCTCATCATTAGGTTTTTATTTTACTTTTTGATTGTAGTGACTAAATATAACAATAAATGATTTAAAGAGGAGACAGAAATAAGTGTTAGAGAAAACAAACAGCCTCCCCCCTGCCAAAATACTGAGTGGCATAGCAGTGAATGGTTGAAAGAATCAGATTTAATTAGGGTTCCTTTCAGCACTGAAAACTCCATTTATGCACACTATTAAAATAATCTTCTGCATTAATACTAATTTACATCATCAAAATAGCACTTCATCTATTATTCATATGGCATTGTAATTTCTCCCAACTGAGAGGGTGAAGCTGTGGTAAGACTCTTCTGCTAAATGCTGCACAGATATTAAGATATCAGTAATGGCTGAGGTTTTTTAATACCACATTAGATATCCCACACAGTTTTCTCACTCCTCTGATTCTGTGTAATGAGTGCTGAATAGACCATAATAATTATTGCACACTCTCTATGCCTCCTGTGGCAAAGGGTCTCCTTTTCACAGGCATTCTTGTAAAACCAATCTCCCTTTTCCTGCTAAGTGTGGCCTCATTCAAGGGCCAGTGCAGCAGCAAAAGAGCAGCTCTTGAAAGAGAATAAAGGAAAATATCATTTCTCTTTTGAGTTCAATGAGTGATAAGGAGAGTCGTGTAGTCTTGCCATGGAGATGCCAAACTCTTGCACTTTTTCTTTACAAAAGCAAGTGACTGAAGCTAGTTTGCAGCTTTCCCTCTCTGTAGCAGGTTCTCCAAGCCTACATAGGTTTGTGTGTGTAGGATGTTGGTGTAGCTTCCTGTTCCCAGTGGGCGTTGTCTTGGAGGAGTTGTGTTTTGTGTGTGATGGGTTTTTGGTCATGGGAAAGCAGACTACTGGTGTGGATCCTGTAAGAAGCTTTGAGGAAAAACTCTACCTCCAAGCTGGACCCACCTCTTGCTGAATATGAGTCAATCAGGAAGTGCCTCTGGGACAGCATATTTAAGAGGGATAGACCTATTGGACAACTTCTGTTTTGTAGAGGAGTAGGAAGCGTGTGAGACAACTTTACAGATGCTCAGGTCAGTGAGGGAAGAGAGGAGTGAGGTGTGCTGGAGCAGACACTCTCCTGCAGCCCATGGTGAGATGGCTAAGCCCTTTCAGCCCATGGAAGTTAAAGGTGGAGCAGAATCCTGCATGCAGTCCATGCAAGCATGGCCACATCTGTGGAGGATTTTCTCCCATACTTCCATGCTATGTTGAAGCAGGGGAGGACTGTGAGGAGTTTTCCTTTTGAGAAGGAAGGAGTGGCAGAAAGAACAAGTGGCAAATGGACTGCAACTCCCATTCCTTGCCTCTCCTGCACTGTTAGGGGAATGAGGTAGAGAACTGGGAGCAGAGCTGAGCTTTGGAAGAAGGGAGGGGTGGGCAGAAGGTGTTTTTAGAATCTAGTGATATTTCTCACTGTCCTACTCAGATTCAACTAGTAAATTGATGACAGTTTTGTGGCTTAAATTAAACTGATTTTATTTCTCTAAATCAAGTTTGTCTTTGGCTCATGACCATAGTTGGTGAGTCAGCCCTCTCTGTCCTTTGTCTCAGCCCTCGAGCCTTTTGTTATGTTTTCTCCTCCCTGTGCTACTGAGTGGGTGAAAGAGTGAACAAGTGCTTGCATGTTTTTTTGTTGCTTACTATGTGGGTTCAAACCATGGCAAGCTGTCATGACATGCAACTCCCCCGTGCTACACTACATGCAAAGCTTCTGTCTTTTTGGAGAAGCAGGTGCTAATGGACATTATGATGGCTTTTGATTTTGAGCCTAACTCGCATTGTGCTAAGAAGACAGACCAAAATTGCCTTCAGATTACTCTGTCAGTATAGGAATGTTTTTCAACAGTGTAGTTTTCATTTTCTTGAAATCATGGATCCCTGAAACATTTACTGGCAAGATTCTTTCTTGATCTGCATAATTCTGAAGTGAAAACAAAATCTTCTAAATCACAGGTTAAGGATAAAGGTCCCTAATGAAGTATCTATGGGCTGAAAAAGGAGTAGGTAGAGATATTGGAGCATACCCTGCATTAAGAATTAGCTGATATCTTCTGCTCCATTAGAGGGAAGGGCAGATAACCTAGCAGGACTTTCATGGTCTATGGTGGAGTGAGTTGCTCTGCTCCATCTGATTAAAACAAAGGAAGAAATCATTGTCTACAAAGGCTGCTGCTAATCACTGAATAACAAATTGGAAGGAAGAAGGGAGGTAAGTGGGATGCAATTTTAGTTTTGACAAAGAAAGAAGTCTAAATGAAAGTTTCATGTGTCAGCTGAACATGAGAAAAAGACCTCACGTGGCATTTATTGGCTTTGGGACTCAAGTGGCCTTTCTACTGCCATTCTGTTTAGAGTCTGCAGCAAAGCACAGTTCGACCCTGCAATGTTTAAAGAGCAATAATCAGGTAGATTTGAAAATCGATAACTTAGACAAAGTCATTCCAGCCGCAATAACCCTAAATATGAGAAAACATATAAAAGAGACTATTTTTTTCCCCATAAGTTGAAAGGTCTTATTTTGTTACCCCTGTAATTTTATTAATTTCTATAAAGCTTTCATATTTTTTTTTTTTCTCTCTGTACTCAAGCTGATGTTTAGTAATTCCTGCTTGTCGTATCCTTGGCTTTTTAGAATATATTTGGTACTGTAGAGCAGATGTAGAGTGAAGTGTGATTAAACCTGATCAGTTATCATGAAACTGCCCATGGTAAGGATATTTTGATAAAGGCTTAAGAGTGGAGGCACCCTTGTGCAAGCAAACTGTGTTTTCAAGACACTTAGAAAAGTGTTGACTAACATATGTTATGGATTTTTAGCTGCTGCATGTGATCATAACATAATGAAAGACCTCTGACAGAGTAAAAATTAAGCTTCAGAGTGGATTTATATGATATAAATGAATGTAAGGAAAAACTCTGTATTTTAATGTACTCTACATTATCTCTCACAGTGTGAGTTCTGTGAACTTCATGAATTCTCTTTTAATTTAGTGATGCATAATACTATAGTAAACAAGTAAATCAAGGTCCTTACAATAAGATATTCTCTACTGGTTTATTAATCAATTGATCTTTATAGCCAAGACTTTACAAATTCAACAGAAAAGATAAGCAGGTAAAGGATGTGTAAAATGAGTTTACATAAGCAACTGGATATGTGTTGCAGAAGATATACAATTGCCTTTTGCTCAAGGCTTCAAAAGGTGTTTGTGGAAATCAGAAGTGGATACTTGGGAAAAGAGATCCAAATTAGTAGTAAAGTTTGGTTAAGAAACTGGTTTTCACAAGGTTTGGTTATCTTGGAGCTGTAATGTCTGGGCAGAAGTGAACTGTTTTGGAAAAGCAGAGCTGCCTTTAGCAAATGTCAATATATGTGATAGGGAAAGCTTTAATAGATGGTTGAGCTTTCCCTAGCCCATTTTTAGAACTTTAAATGAGAAGGTGAAGGACAATGACCTCACATTATACTCAAGATTCTTTGTGAAAATAAGGATTTTCTCTTTCCAGCCTTCCAAAATTTCAGCATCAGGTTGTTAATGTAAAATATGCCCAAAGAGTGCATATACACATACTGGAAATAGTGAAAATGAAAGAATTTGGAAGTCACTGTCTCATCAGATACCCTGACCGCAACAAGGACACTCAAGACATCTACTGAAGTGTTGAGCAGGAAGATAGAATAGAATAGAATAGAATCAAACAGGTTGGAAGAGACCTCCAAGATCATCCAGTCAACTAGACCATAGCACTGAGTGCCTCATCCAGTCTTTTCTTGAACACCCCTAGGGACAGTGACTCCACCACCTCCCTGGGCAGCCCATTCCAATGCCAATCACTCTGTCTGTGAAGAACTTCCTCCTAACATCCAGCCTATACTTCCCCCGGCACAACTTGAGACTGTGTCCCCTTGTTCTGTTGTTGGCTATCTGCAGGAAGAGACCAACACCCACCTGGCTACAACCTCCCTTCAGGTAGTTGTAGATAGCAATGAGGTCACCCCTGATCCTCCTCTTCTCCAGGTTAAACAACCCCAGCTCCCTCAGCCTCTCCTCATAGGGTTTGTGTTCCAGGCCCCTCACCAGCCTTGTTGCCCTTCTCTGGACACGTTCCAGCACCTCAACATCTCTCTTGAATTGAGGAGCCCAGAACTGGACACAGTACTCAAGGTGTGGCCTCACCAGTGTTGAGTACAGGGGCAGAATAACCTCCTTCGTCCTACTGGCCACACTGTTCCTGATCCAGGCCAGGATGCCATTTGCTCTCTTGGCCACCTGGGCACACTGCTGGCTCATCTTCAGCCTACTATCCACCAGTACCCCCAGGTCCCTTTCTTCCTGGCTGCATACTAATCCTCAACTCCAAAATATGACTCTGAAAAGTGTTGTTGTTTCCGCAGTGTAGCAGCTTTTAAAGCCAGAGGAAACTATAGCAATTACCCATTGTTAAATGCACAGGCTGAGCCATAAGACATGCTTTAGCTGCTTCCTTTTTCAAGCCCATTATCTCTCCTTGAGTGGGGATGTACCTTTCAGAAAAACATCCAATATTGATTAAAAAATTCCCAGTGATAGAAAATCTGTCATAGCTGTTGGTAAGTTGTTCTGGTTGCTAATTACTCTGCCTCTTGAAATTTCATGCCTTATATCTTATCTGGGCTTGTCTAGACTAGGCTAGATCTTTCTGCATGATGGCCTGTGAAGTCCCTACTTCACAGTGAATGTTGAATTCAGTTTTGTAGGTGATAACTGGTGGGCAGCTTAAGTTGCCCATGTGATTTTCCTAATGTTTCAATATTCATCCTGAACAGAAGAAATCCTTTTGACTGCATTAGTCTTGGAAGTGTTGAAACCAGCACTGTTTAATATCTTTGTTGGTGACACAGACAGTGGAATCAAGCACAGTCTCAGCAAGTTTGCAGATTACACAAGCCTGAGTGGTGCAGTTAATATGCTGGAGGGAAGAGATGCTAGCCAGAGAGACTTTGACAGATCTAAGGAGTGGACTCATGCAAAACCTTACGAAGATCAGCAAGGCCAAGTGCAATATTCTGCACTTGTCAGAGCAATCCTCAGTATCAATACAAGCTAGGCAATGAGTGGATTGAGAGCAGCTCTGCAGAGAGGAACTTGTGGGTGCTGGTGGATCAAGAGCTGAGTAATTGTCAGAAACATGTGCCTACAGGCCACAATGTCAACCACATCTACACCACTGTGACAGCAGGTTGAGGGAGGTGATTCTGCTCCTCTACTCCACTCTGGTGAGACTTCACATAGAGTAGTGTGTTCAGTGTTGTGTTCCCCAGCAGATGAAACATATAGACCTGTTTGAGCTGATCCAAAAGAGTTGAGATGATCAGGACTCTGGAGCACCTTCCCTATAAGAACAGGCATTGGGGTTTTTCAGCCTGGAAAGAAGACTCCAGGGAGACATTACAATCCACAGGAAAGTTGAGGAGGGACCCTTTATCAGGGAGTACAGTGAAAGGACAAGGGGTAACATTTTTAAACTGAAAAGTGGAAGATTTAGATTAGATAGTAGAAGGAAATTTTCACTGTGAAGGTGGTGAGACACTGGAAGAGGTTGACCAGAGATGCCCCATGAAGTGTTCAAGGTCTGGTTGAATAGCCTATGCGAAACCTTATCTAGAGGAAGGTGTCCCTGCCCATGGCAGGGAATTGGAACAAAATCTTTAAGGGCTGCTCCAACACAAACCACTCTACAATTCTATGCACTCTGTGATGGTTTGGGTGTCCCCCACCCCCCCACACTTTTAGAAATTACCCAGGCTAGACTCAGTCGGCTCTGGAAATTTGAATGAAGCTTATATTTACAGCTGGCACAATTTACAAGCAGATATTTACAGTATATACAGTTGTATACAGAAATATACAAGGGAAAAAAGGTAATACAAACACAATTCCCCTCCCAGAAACCTGAGTCCCCAGGAGGGGCTCTCAACCACCCCCTCACCTTCCCCCTACCCCTCTCAACCTTACCCCAGTCCTAAGGAAGAATGGAGGTTCGGCCAAGAGGGTTGAAAAGCAAGGTGAAGCAGCCCAGCAAAGGGAGGGTGAGGTTAGAAAGCAAGATGGAGTCCAGCCAGCAGCCTCAGCTTCTCCCCAGCAGGCAAAGCTCCCCAGCGAAGAGAAGAAGCAAGTGCCCTAATCTTTGTTTTTGCCTTTCTTCTTTACACATCCCAGCAAGACTGTGAGGGAAGTAGACCTCACCATTGTTTTCATTTTACAGCCTATCATCTAGTTCTTCTCACCAAAACATGCTAGCTGGGCTCAAACCAGCACACACTCATAGTATTTTTCCAAAGTGTAGTGACTTTACAAGAGGGGAGGGGCTAATACATTATCACTTCATGCATTACTTGACAGCTGATAAAGGCACACCTTTTGTAAGCCTGTTACGTAGCTCTGTCGCAGTGACCTCTCTTTTCAGTACCGTCTGCTTAGAAACCCATCTAAATATACACACTGATTGCAATTACTGTCAAAGACTATCAGTCAAACAGTTGCAAAAAGTTCAACATCTACATATTCATTTCATATCCTCCTAGTTCTTGTACAAGTTGTTTCTGGTATAAAGTCACACACTATAGTGATTTCTACTGTTTTGACATTATTGTCTTTTTAATCCAAGCCTGCAGCCTCAAGAAAAGATACATTCTACTATTTTAGCAAGATCTGGTTTTACTCTTGAATTCTGATTTACATGTTGCCATCTTTAATTCCTTAATAATCAGTTCTCATATTAGGATGGCTATTTTTCCTGTCCAGAACACATGTCAAACAAAAATTTAATCTTAAGATTGCCCCTATATTTAATTTAAAATGCTGTGTCATACACAGTTTATGCTGGTTCCCTGGACTTGTCCCAGTGCTCTAAGATATTTTGAAAAGCAATTAAAATGTCATCTGAACAAGTATAGTCTCTTTTAGGATGCTTGGATGCCACAAATATGGCCCAATAAAATTAAAATAGTAGGTAGCCTTCCAAAATCCACCCAGACCAGTAGTGGGTTTTTTTTATTGCTTATAAAAAGAACTCAACCGTGCCTAGTTTTTTGGCATAATAACTTTAGATAGCTGAATTAACATACATATCGTTCTTTAATGCCAAGGAGGATGGTTCATCATGACATTAACAGTTCTTAATGGTCACGGTTTAATGATCAGGTGCTCTGCTATATTTCTCATGTGTTCCTAATACTTTGTTCATTAGAAGTAGGCTGCAAGTTGATGTACCTTCATGCAGTAGTGCTCGTAAAAAGGAGCTGTGCTTAATAGGGAGTTAATAGATGCTTCTGCATTTTTTTCATTGTTAATGTACGTTTTATTTTATTGATCAGGAATGAATCAGAATAAAGTAATAAGGTTTTAGATGGTAGGTGGTGAATATCTGGTTTGCACCATATAAGCTTTGACTCCTGAGAGAACAAGGGAAACAGAGGTAAGAGGGAAACCAGCCTGAGTTTTTAAAGATTCGTATGAGCTGTCTGCAATGAGATGGGGGTCAGATGTTCCTAACACTTCTTCTGTAATACCTTCTTTTCCACTTGGGCAGGTTTGTTCAATCATTTTTCTATTCATCTGCTTAGTACCTCGAGGACAGTCATCCCCTGGTATAAGCAACCAGGCAGATCCTTGATCAGAATAGGAGAAATGTGAAACGGCGTGAGCTCCCACATGGTGTGACAGGGGATGTATTTGCCGAGTTAAAAATAAATAGGTACAATTAGACAAGTTCCTCTGACTGATTTAGACCAACTGAACATTTGGCCTTGGTTATGCTATTACAACCTACTTTTTCCCCCTGCTTCTCTTCTCCTTCTCCTCTGCTCTGCTCTCCGCTGCTCTGCTCTGCTCTTCCTTTCTCATTTTTCTTTCTTGATTTTCTCTTTTGTCATGGAATCACTAAAATTGGAAGGAACCACCAGATGTCATCTGGTCCAGCTCCCCTGCTTAAGAACTAGTTAGCAAAAGTCCAGACAGCTTTTGAACACCTCAGAAAATATAACTCCACAACCTCCCTGGGCAACCTGTCTGTTGAGCCATGCTCTATGCACCCTCCCTTTGGGTATTTATGTATGTTTACATGAAGCCTTCTCTTCTCCTGGTTCAACAGTCACAAGTTACTCTGGTTCTCCTTTCTTTTTTTGGGATCAAAATATCAAAAGGACTTAAGCATAATGAGACTTGTGAACTCAAGATATTATGCTGCTATTTCAGGTGAAAAGGGATACATTTTCCCATCTGTTTTTTCAGTCCCAGTAGTTACATAGATTAATTACTGGCATGATTCCAGTACACTAGGGATTGATTTTCCTGGATTTCTTTTGTGTGTGTGTTATTGAAGGGCTGCAAAGATGTGTACAGTATTTATACAATAAAAACCACTAACCTGTAAGCTCTACAGAGGCGGTTCAAATCCACCTTAATTTACTAGACTATCACTGTCTGAAGCACATCCTTAATGGGCATTTACCAGCATACAGAACTACCAGCAGATGATCTGTTGCGATGCTCAGAAACTCCTGAGGGCCATAACAAGGCAGAGGGCTGTTAGCCAGGTTACAGTGAAGACATTTTGCTTTCTCAATATTGTTGTCTTGTCGTACGAGAATTCAACTGAAGAATACACAAAACCCAATCAACTTCTCCAGGCTATGTTGAAGAATTTACAAAGACATCTTTGAATGATACTTGTTTAAACAGACAGACTTCTGGTACTGGTTGTCCCATGTATTGCCTAATGTTGTCTCATCGAAGTTGGGACTATACAGTGCAGTGGAGGGGAATATCTCTGGCTTCTGGATTTATCTGGATCTGTTATGAGGTGAGGGATTCACTCCTGTTTCTGGTTTTGTAGATCTCTTTGGGACACTCACTGACTAACTTGGTTCTTGCAAGCATTCAAACCCAGGCAGCTATTAATGGTAACAGGATGCACCTAGTGATGAAATTAATAAATTACACAGCAACAATGTAGGAAATGAAGGTGTTTTTCTGTGATTCTGTGTATTCATTCACCTGGGAAGGATTCGTTCTGTTTCAGCCCACTTGCCCAGCTCTGCTAGCTGTGATGAAACCCTTTAACAAAGCTCTAGCGTTCAGAATTGCTTTCATTGATTGGGGTCAAGATCTTGTTTGTTTCTTGGAGACAAACATTTCCCTAGAGACTCATTTTGTGTTTGGGATTCTACTCAAATTCAACCCTTGCCCCGACTACTTTTTATCACTCGTAAAATTGACATGTAAGGGAAATATAATGTATTCACTTTGCATCTGAAGAGTCTTTCCTGCACATGCCTACCTTCTGAGTTGCTGGTGTCTTTTGAGTATAGCTGGCCATGTCCTGAGCAGATCATAAATGAAATTTACTAATTGCAGGCAATAGAAATATATTTTGTAAAGAAAACTCTGATTGGACAATGAGGATCAAACACACTGCTAGGCTTTATATAATACTGAAGAGCGCCATACATCCAAATACCAGTTGAGAACTACACTTATGAAAGCATACATAGGAAAACAATGCCTGTAAGTTGTTATTTTGATTATGACTATATACTAAAGAAACTAAGGGTAACTTTGAACATAGCAGACTTGAGATAAATAGCACATCAACTCATCTTTGAAAGCTACCACAAGGTGGACCCACTGTATAGACCCAGTGGCTAAGGTAGGGTACAAGTTGGACTTCATCTGTGTTTCCTCCAAACACATAGGATATTGAAATATCGCCCCAGTTTCACTTTCATTGTTTGATTATGACACACTCTGGGGTTTTCAGGCATGATAAACCACAGAGAAGTAAGGTTGCAAGGAGAAGGAGCTGACATTTGCTGTGTTAGACACAAAGCCCAGAATGGAGCAGATGGCTTGTAGAAAATCTTAAAATGTTATGAATGCCATGGGAAGAACATATCTGATTTGTGTCACTTGCCAGTCTGGGAACTAAAAATAAAACAAAGATTAAAAAGTTAGCAATGTGGAAGACAAATAGGTAGAATTGAAATAAAACTTTCTGACCTCTAAATAGGAGAGAAATGGATTTGATGGATGTGCTGGATGACTACATCCAAAACATTATAATTAATTGCTCACTGTCCAAGTGGAAACCAGTGGCAAGTGGTGTCCTTCAGGGATCCATACTGGGACCACTGTACCTTCATGAGCTACAGACAGTGGGCCCCAGTGCACCCTCAATAAGTTTGCGCATTGTGCCAAGCTGAGTGGTGCAGTTGATCGTGGAGGGATGGGATACCATACAGAGGGACCTCGACAAGCAGTGGAATGGGCCTATGCAAACCTCCTGAAGTTCAACAAGGCCAAATGTGAGGTCTTACACTTGGGTTAGGGCAATTCTCAGTGTTGTGGATACTTCATCATTAGAAGTGTTCAGGCTGGATGGGACTTTGAGGAACCTGATCTAGGTCCCTGCCCATGGTAAGAGGTAGTTGGACTAGATGAACTTTAAAGGTCTCTTGAAACCCAAACCATTCTGTAATCCAATGAAACGTAATTTGGGTCAGTTATATAGATATAGTTGCTGTCTCTTCTTGCAGATAATCTGTAGTTGATCTTTTCTTTGTCTTTACATGAATTATTAGAAAATACTTAATCTAGTATCAACTAGCAGCCTTGGTAGAAAAGATCAGTAAGTCATGTAAAAACAGAAGGCCTAAGGTAAAAGATGTAGTTATGTCACTGTCAAACCAAATTTTGGCAGCTTCTCTACACTAAGCAAGGTCAAGCTAAATCAATACTAAGATGAGAAACCACCAAATAAGATATCACCCAATAAATAGGACTTATTGAGCAATTCAGTTCCCAAGACAGGGTCATTAGATGTCATGCCTTTTTTTTTTCTAATGACTAGCTATTGACAATAATCATGCTCTGCTCCTTGCTGTCATGCTTTTGTGTGTATTTTTATATGAGTGACTCCTTTTACTTTCAGGAAAATTATGAGTTGCTTCAATATCCCAGTTCAACAAGTGTGTTAGCTTTTACTGTCCCTGTAATGCTGGAGGGGAGTTCTGTGTCTAGAGTGTTCCTTATGCACTTACTAACTGCCTATCTGTTACTAACTGCTTATGAATGCCTCCTTCCTAAGATAAATAGAATTTACAAGCAGAGAGTTGACTTCAGGTCGAACCCAAATGAAAACCTGTTTTTAAGATGTATTTTTTTCTTGAGCTGAAGTTGAATTGAATGGGTCAATATGAAATCCTTTTGAAAAATGAATCACTTCAGTTTTCCTTTTTGGGTAGGTGTGGGACTTTTTGTTTTTGTTGTCATCTGTTTGGTTGGTTTTAGGGGGTTTTTGTATATTTGTTTATTTGCTTTGGCCCTCCCCCTTTTCCTTCTCCCCCTTTTCCTTCTCCCCCTTTTCCTTCTCCCCCTTTTCCTTCTCCCCCTTTTCCTTCCTTCTCAAACTGGAGCTAAAGCCAAACTTACTTTGAAAAATGTTTAATTTAAATCTACACTAGGAGAGTCTCTCTTTACACAGTGTGTCTCTGTCAGTGACTTGCCACCACTCTGAGAATTAAATAATGAGGCAACTCAAGTGTGAGGAGCCGTGTTAAAAGTCTGCTCAAATGACACTGTTTGTTGACATCTCTATGCTAGAATCATGCTCAGAGACCACAAGAGCATCCAAACTCTCTTGAAGGGGTTAGGCTGACTCAGTTGATTAAGAATTCCCAAGGGCAGTACCATTTCTCTTCCTAATGATTTTATCCCAAAACATTCAAAAATTCTCCTCAAACCAAATGTTTGGATATTTAAGTCTCACAGCAATTGGGAGTGCCACATCCCTCACTTGCTGTAGCTACTCCTGGGGAAACTTTGCTGATAGGATTTAACAGTCTGTTGCGCAAGGAAGCCAGTGGCATTTTAAAAAACCTTCATTCCTGTCCTCCCTTGCCTTTGTTTCAAGCTGCCAGATTGAAGTTTACTCAGTAAGTATGCAGAGACTTAAATTTAGTCTTCAGTTAACATGGAGTGAAATGGGAAAATTCCCCTTCTGTCTAATCTCATTTACTTCCCATATCAAGAGTGTCAATAGAAAAGAGTCATCGATATGATGTGCACATGGAAAATCATTTCTCTGTGTTCCCAGGTGGTCGTGGTGCAGATGTAGTGGTTGTCTGCATCCCTCAGTTAAGCACCAACAGCTTTGCAATTGTATTATCTGTTACATACATTACCCTCAACTCATCTTCCTTCCAATGATGCATCTGACTGATACACTGTGCCACTAAATTGCTGACAGGAGGATGGTAATGCAGCACTAGCAAAGGGAAACATTTGATGCGGGCACTGGGATGGTATAAGATGTAGAATGGCTTTATTTAAGCTGGGGAGGGGGAGAAAGCATACAGGTGGTACAGGATGACACAGGTGGAAGCTTTTGGGAACTGGGAACAATTTCCCCTCTAGGCTCTTTCTCCAGAACAGTTTGTGCTGGTTTTATAACAGTGCCTAATTTCCCTCCTTCCTTCTGTGTTTAGATAACAGTATTTAACTTTTTATAGCCCTGCAGTGGCATAGATAAACTGTGACAATCCTCTCTGAAAATGGAGAAAGTACAATACAATCCTGTTGAACAGGAGATGTCTGTTGGCTCCTCATTTAACAGCGCATCACATTAAAGCTTCCTGTCACTCTCTTCAAATCTCTTCCCTTCCCTCTGTCACTGGATTCTGAGTCTTTCTTATCCCCATGACTGCTCTCTCTCTGCCAATTGCTTCTAGCTTTGTCAGGTTGTTGATCCACACCTCCCAAAGTTGCCCATGAGGCCTACCACATACAAGCCCTCTATATAAATGTCTGAACTTCCATCTGTAACTTAAAAATTCCTTTGTGCTGTATTACTTGCAATGAACCAATTTGGGTATACTCTGTCCAGGCAGAGGCTTCAAAGACTGGAAAAGTAGATGATTTTCTAACTGAGATATTAGGTACAGCAAGTATTTTTCATTTGGTAGCAAATATACTCAATTAAAATTCAATAGAGTGAAAAGTCTGATGCTATTCCTATTTGATGGGGAGTTAGCCCAAAAACTTGGCATAAAGGACTGCTGCCTGCATTCAAAAGTAGGCTAAAACTGGCTGTATGCCTGGTTCTTTTTTCCTCCTTTAAACTGAGATCATGAGCTCCTGGGCTTAAAATATCTCTTAAAAATACTCCTGAACCAAGCAAAAATTGGACATAACTTTAAAGAAACAATTGTCTTTTGCACAGATGATATCCTGTAATGCTTTTGTGGTTTAAGGGAAGCCAGCTTGTGTTAAAAAAAAAAAAGAAAGAAGCAAAAGATGAGGCATTTTAAGGTAGTGGTGGAAGGTATTTCTAACTAAGGTTTGAAATGAGAGCTTACATATGGCACACAGAAGAGGTCTATATGGAATGGGAGTTCAGGTTGCTGAAATAAAAAAGAGCTGTTGTATTCCAGAAGTCAAAACTATAGTGAAGAGGAAAGGCTCTAATGTAAGAGTTGTTTGGGCAAAGGATGAGTGGTTTTAAATTCTAAAAGGAAGATGGAAATGTCCAGGAAAAGCTACAGTGAGGTTAGAAAAATATTGTCTAAGGTCAGTTTCTAAGAAACAGGGATGGTCTTCCTGATGTGACGTGGAGAGGTGCAATGAAATTAAACACCAAAAAAACAAGCTCAAGTAAGGTCATGCATTTCAAGGAAAAGGCATAAAAGCTGATGATAGATTATTAGACCTGAAAGCTGGGGGAAAAAAAACCCCAGGATTAACAATTACAGAGTGTGAGTTGACACTGCAAACATAGCAGTAATTCAAGATGATACAGAATTAGTCTATGGAGTTCTTATACACATGGTTCAAACCAAGCCAACCCCGTTGGCTATTGTCAAAAACTCATCTACATGACCGTTACAAGGGCAGTTGGGCTGTTCCCAGGTGTCTGGGAACATAGCCTTTTTCTTATAGAAACACTGATTTGAGACTTATGGGAGTTATGCTGGGATTCCTTTACCCTTCTCTTAGCTCTTTGGTGTTGGTTGGGGTTTTTTTGGCTTGGTTTGGTTTTTTGTTTGCTATTTGTTTAGCTGTTCTGTGCTGCTTTTGGATCTGGTCCAAACCAATGAAAAATCAAACTGACCCCTCCTACCAATTATATAGATTTTTGGGTCGTGTCATTAAAGTCATAACAAGGGATTTATGACAACCTTCATTGTTAGTTCAAGGGACAAGGCTGAGAGCACAGCAGATTTCTTACTGTTTCCCCAAGGTCAGACTGCAAGCCACTTGCTCAGGTGCAGTTTAAGGCCTCAATGCCAAGGACGCTGGTTTCTGTGCACTTGTTTGGCTGTTATTTTTCTCTCCAGATTGAAAGAAGCTGTAGGAAACTTAGGAGAAGTCATTAAAAATTAAATGACTCATCCAATAAGGCAGTAAGGGATTTAATTACATTCCAAAATGAGTAAATCTGGTTGGTCCATGGCAATATGGAGCAGGTGCCAAGCATGACAAGCATCTTTGTGAGGGTGGAAAGCCTTGCCTGAACGAGGAGGGTGGTGAAGGGTGCCAAGTATCTGTCGATAACTTTATCCAAAGGATACCTGGGGGAGTCAGAGACATACCATCAATAAGCTCTGCAGCTCCCTGTGTCTGTCATGATCTCCGAAGCAGAAACTCATTGTGAAAACCCCAACATGCAGTATACTGTGAGATCCTGATCCTGTCAACTTTATTCTGTGGCAACCAGGTGACACAGAAATGAGAATTTTTAACAATGACAAGTGGAAAATTCCGAAGACTTGAGGGTCTGAGAAATATCAGTTCAAAAAACATTTGATGAACTGTGCTTGAATATTTAATGTTTCAGTTACAGTCTAACTGAAAGTGAGGTCTGGTCCACCCAAATGCTGTCAGTGACTTCAGTTCTGCCCCCTACATTAATGTTTAAATTTTATACATAATGTCAGTTCTGCAGTAAAGCTTCACACTGGGGTCTAATCTGGAAGTCTGCTACCTTCGTTTTGTGCATTGATAGAGGAGGCTGAAGAAAGGTGCTTGCCTAGTGCTCTTTAGACCCTCCCCTTTGGTGTGAAGAATAGGACTCCCAGGCTTTCCTCACATCAGGTCCTTCCTGATCTCTGAAGCAAGTCACACATGAGTATGATAGAAACAGCAGGTTAATGTCCTAATAAAAATTACAATGGTCAGGTGCAGGGCAGTTCAACAGGGACATCAAACAATCATTTCTACAGGACAAGAAAAATACAGTTCTGTGAACACAAACACAGTTCACTTAAGTCTTGCCTTTGTAAGAGGAGTGAAGAGCTCCTCATTTCATACAGCTTGGTTAACTGAATATTTCCAGGAGGAGCTTCTTGAGACTCCTTCGATTCCAATGCTTTCGCTTTGTTCCTCCTTCTGCCACCACACTGAGGTGTGTTGAATGACTGCTTTATCTCCATTACAGAGTTGATCAGCTTGTCACTTCTTCAAACAGCTGCCACTAGCTAAAGTGTAATATTTGCACATATGGTGCCTTTTAAAGTTTAGTCCTGCTCAGTTTGAAATCTCTTTTGAAAAGCAATACTTTCAAAGATTACATAGTTGAAAGTAGAAGATGCAAAGTGATTGTAAAAGGAAATTGTTTTAAAGATTTGGGTATAATTTAATGCAGTTCCCAAACAATATTCTGTATCATTTTATCTATAATAGCTTCTCTTTAGCAATAGAAAGTTTTCTGTAATACCACTCTCTGGCAATTATTCATACCCTAGTTGAAAGTCTTTAGATTCCTATAACTGTAACCTTTTATATTAATGATTTGCACATCTAACCAGTAATATTTTATGGAGATATCTTTCTCATTCCACAAAGTTCTTTCCTGCTTTTATTAAGAAACCAAAGAACATAAAATATGCCATTTGGAAACTTGTTGATACCCTTTATTCACTGGAGATTGTCATCTGGAAGTTCCCCTAAAGGGACAAGAGTCTTCATTTCATAAACCCATGTTAACTTCAATACAAAGATACTGGAATCAGGATACAGCTAATCTTTCCAGGAAGCCAAAGATTGCAAAAGTAGGCTCTAGGAGACTTCTTCAAATATATTTTGGAAACTGGTAGGAAGGCATTTGGGGCACCTGTGCTTACAAGAAGGACAAAAGGGCAGCAAAAGGCCACTTGTCCTGCTTTGACTGTTGTCACTAATGAGAATTTTTCCTCTTTCTAAATGACTTTGTGCAAAAACAGTGTTAAAGAAGACCAATACCTGAGCCTCTAATGAGCCGCTGTCTCTCTGTGACCTCAAAAACTGTCAGCAACAGTGCACAGTGTCTCTAGATACTGTTTAATGATCATCAGATTTTCGCTGTTGGAGTGGATGGACAACAGTGTACACCGTTAGAGATGTCTGGGTTTGGTAGTTTTGAGGCATTTCTTAGAGAAACCATCTATTTCTTCTGCTTTAGGGGATTTTAGGGTTATTGTGGAGATCTCTTTGGCACCGATGTCAAGAAATTATTTTCATTTGGAGAAACTGAGTATCTGGGATGGAGAAAAAGCTTCATGCAACTTGAAGTTTTGTGTCCTTTAATGGACCATGTTTGTAAGCCCTATCTAGAAATGCTTGAAGAGTATTGCAAATGGAAAGTTATACACATAGAATCATAAATTCATAGAATGCTTTTGGTGGGAAGGGACCTTTAAACCTCATCTAGTCCAAACTCTGCAAAATGCAGGGACAACTTTAGCTAGATCAGGTTACTCAGAGCCCCGCCCAACCTGATCTTGAATGTTTCCAGGGATGGGGCATCTATCATGTCTCTAGGCAAACTGGCCCAGTGTTTCATCACCATGACTGTAAAATTTTTCATCCTTATATTGAAGCTAAACTTCCCTTCTCCTAGTTCTGTTGCAACAGGTCTTGCTAAAAAGACTGACCCCATCTTTCTTATAGGTTCATTTAAATACCGAAAGGCCACAATAAGATCTCTCTGGAGCTTTCTATTCTCCAGACTGAATGACCTCAGTTCTCTCAGCCTTTCTTTACTGGGGAGGTCTTCTAGTCCGTTGATCACTTCTGTGGCCCTCCTCTGGACCTGCTCCAATAGGTTCATGTCTTTCTTGTGCAAAGAACTCCAGAGCCAGACATAGTACTCGAGGTGAGCCAATGGACCACCCTAAAGTTTCCAAAAGACAAGAGATAGAAGACAACAGGCAGGCATCTTTCTTCTTCTACTTTTGTGTAAGACAGTCTTCTGTTAGAGACAGTCGGAAAACTGACACCCATTTATTGCCACTAGGAAGATGAGAAGCGCATGTGCCTGTCCAGGAGATCTAGTTACCATTCCACTCCCAGGACTGGGCCTCAGTTGCCAGGTTGTGCTCTCTAGACAGAGTAAGTGTGAAATGAACCATGACCCCCGAAATGACGAGACTCCGTATTGCCCAGCTGCACATTAAAATTCGTATTTTCTTTCTAATGCAAATTAACTCTGAAAGAAGAGTAAAGATTTTTACTATCCAGAAAAATTAAAAACTCAGGCTGGCAAGTGTTAGCTTTAATCCTGTGCCAGCTACCAAACAGAAGATGGTATTTTCATTTACAGCCAGCTTATAATTTTAAAGCACTAAATGAAAAGTTCATACAATACTGACTCTCACTTTAAGGACTTGATTGCATCTCATAATGCTCAAAATCACGTAACTCAGAAAAATATCCTCTTCAGACATATGGGGGTTGAAATTTGTAACAGGCTGTTAAAGTATCAAGTAAAATCCCACATAAATCGTGTGTGGCCTGGGATGAACCTTTGACGCTTTATATCTGAAGTTCATCTCTGTCCCTTGTGAGCTTAGGCTACATCCTCCTTTCTGGTTTTCACCCCAGCAAAAGCAAATGCTATAAGTAAGGGTGATATACAGCTGCTGACCAGAATGATTGAACCATCAAGAGCTCACAGATAAGATGTAAGTCAAGCCACAAGACGTGATTGTAACAGAGAGGCAGGAGGACCATTGTAGAAACTTGTTTGTGTCCCTGGAACCACACACAAACTTTGGTCTCTGCATTTTGGGTGTACTATTAAATAATCACACGTTCATGGACTTTCTCTGGAAAGCTCTGCTCTATCCATTTCTGTCATTGACCAGACCTATTTATTGCAAAAACTTAACTAATTTTCAACCAAATGCACAGGTTCTGTCAGACAGCGTGTTAAATTCCATGTAAGGAAATAAACCCACCGCCAAGATGCATAAAACCCAACAAATGCTTATTTCAAACTTCTCACATCTGAGAAGAATGGAGTGAGAGGAAGTGCATTTATACAGGAATTGTGCACTGCAGACAAATTGTCTTAATGGACTTTCAGAACATTTGTCTAAGAAATGCATGGTGTTACTGCCTCTCGAGGATTTCTGCTCTATTGCCATCTAAGCTGTCTGTGGAAGGCCAAATTCCATGTTTGGTTCCTCAGGCAGTGCATGAGCCACTCCGCTGTTGGCTGTGGTGTTGCACCAGTTATTGTCTGTGGAAAATAAGATGAGAATTTACCTCCCATTAAAGAGTTTAAGGTGATGAATCAGTAAAATACAAACCAGAAACATTTTCTGCAGCTGCATTTTTATTTTCCTTGTCCAATTGCCTGTGGTAAAGCTGGGTGGAATTCTTCAATAATTGCTGTTCATTGCAGACCAAACTTATTTCCAGCTGGGAGTGCTGCAGAGGCCAACAAATCTTTAGGCGTCTCATTAGAGCGAGTCTGATAGAGCACACACTGCAGTCATGGTGTTGAGCAGGAAATTGGATAAACAAGGAGTACCTAGGATCATAGAAGAGATCTTTCAAACTATCAAGTTATGCAACAGCTTTTCCTGAGGTGAGGTGAATGGATATATTCCCAGGGGGAGCTGCTGGGGATTCTAAGCTAGGCTGGAAGAGAAGATCTCTGGAGATCCTGTGGAAGTTCTGGGGCTTCTCTGAAACACTCAGTGACGCTATTACCATAAAGCCATTCCAGCTGCGCTAAACAAGAGATGGACAGATACCAAACGTGAGACAGCATCATTCATAAGGCTGTTTTGGTTATTTGATTGATTTGTGAAATGATTACTTGTAGGGAGCCCATATGCCCTTGCCTTCGACATGATATATATTCAGCCATGTATATTCCTCTCCTGCAGCCCACATTGTCTCAAAGACTCCTTGAAAGTCATGTACTGTGATGAGGAAAGGGTAGGAAGAATGTGAAGGCCTGATGTTTACCACTAGGAGAAGCTGGAAGCTCTGTGTGACTAGACAGATGTTATGGATGAAGGTAACGGTAGCTGTTATTTAAGCAATTCATGTTCAACACAACCACATCTCCAATACTTTATCTTTTCCACCCATTGCCAATATGCATTACAGATGTGTATGCTGGTATTTTCTGGGTGCCCACTGTATTCTTACAGCCCTCCTTCTCTGCTAAGTACTTATTATCAATTCCATTGTAATGATCTCTGTACTCCCTGGCACCAATGATGGCTCCAAAAATACCCCTCATAAAATTTCCTCGACCTTTATGAAGGAATGCAGGTGGAGCAAGGAAAGAAGGCACAATCATACTATCATAGAATAACTTAGGTTGTATGAGACCTTAAAGATCATCTGCTCCAACCTCCCCACCATGGGCAAGGATGCTTCTCAACTCAACTTGTGTGCTCAAGGCCTCATCCAACCTGACCTTGAACACCACCAGAAAAGAGACATCCACAGCCTCCCTGGGCAACCTATTCTAGAGTCTCACCACCCCTATACTCAAGAACTTTTCCCCAAGATCCAGTCTAACCCTACTCTTCCTCAAATTAAAACCATTCCTTGTCCTATTGCTTGACATCTTATTGTCTGTAACAGCAGACAAACCTTCATGAATGTACTGGATCTCTGACCCATGTTCATTACCGCAGAACTCTACTACCAAGTTTTCCTATTGTGCTGGAAGTCTATCAGAATAGCTTTGGCCCTGTAGTGGAAGATGAAGGAAGTTAGCATATGTTGCTATGTATGCTGATGTTCACAATCCCAGAATCACCAAATCACAGAATTAACCAGGCTGAAAAAGACCTCTGAGATCACTGACTCCCACCTATCACCTAACCCTCTAATTAATTAAGCCACGGCACTAAGTGCCTCATCCAGCCTCCTCTTAATCACCTCCAAGGATGGTGACTCCACCACCTCCCCGGGCAGCCCATTCCAATGGGCAATCACTCTTTCTGTCAAGAACTTCTTCCGAACAGCCGCCCTAAACCTGCCCTGGCACAGCTTGCAACTGTGTCCTCTTGTTCTGTCACAGAGTGCCTGGGAGAAGAGACCAATCCCTGCCTTGCTACAACTTCCTTTTAGGTAAGTGTAGAGACCAATAAGGTCTCCCCTGAGCCTCCTCTTCTCCAGGCTAGACAAGCCCAGCTCCCTCAGCTGGTCCTCATAGGGCTGTGCTCCAGCCCCCTTACCAGACTTGTTGCCCTTCTCTGGACGTGTTAAAGCACCTCAACATCTTTCTTAAATTGAGGGGCCCAGAACTAGACACAGTACTCAAGGTGTGGCTTAACCAGTGCTGAGTACAGGGGCAGAAGCACTTCCCTGGTTGTGCTGGCCACGCTGTTCCTGATATAGACCAGGATGCCATTGGCCATCTGGGCACGCTGCAGGCTCATGTTCAGTCGGCTGTCCCCAACCCCCAGGTGCCTCTCTGCCCGTCGGCTCTCCAGCCACTCTGTCCCCAGCCTGTAACACTACACAGGGTTGTTGTGTTTCTACATAATTTGCTAGACCTTTATTCCAATTGTTGATATTAATTGATGCTGTTTCTACAGATGTTTCAGTGAGCTATAGTTCAGGGCTAGCACCTGACTATGGTGGGATGAGAAGGAAGTGTCAGGGTTATACATGCATCAGAGAATAAAGATCTCATGTCCTATAAATGGGCCCAACCAGATAAAGACCCTTACATTCATCGACCTGCCTAATGAAAAGGATGCCAGTGGTGAGTTGTTTAATACAACTGAGTTGTAGAAGATAGCAGAAAAATCTTGCACATACCTCAACAATGGGGAGTTTCCTTTGTAAGAGCAATGGAGGGACTTCCAGTCATGATGTATTTGGAGAAGCCAGTGAATGACTTATAGATGAGTAACTGTGCTTGCTGGCTTAATTGCAGTGCCTGGATTTGTGAATGTTGAATCTTTGTGGAGACCTTAAATATGTATCTTCAGCTTTCAACCTACTTCTGAGCTTCCCATTTGACTGTTCAGCTCCTCCCCCCACTTCTTGTCCTCTGAAACATGCATACAAATAGCACACTTCTCCAGCAAATACCCTGGGCTACCAGAGAGATGGTCTTTGCTAAATCTGTAAAATCTCCCTCTGCAAAATCCAGTGTAAATGATTTTGTCAAGCTCCCTTCTTCTTCTGCCTTTGCTCCAAACACACGGCACCACCTACAGCTTCATTTTGCGCAGATAGCATCTCTGGGGCAAGCTGCATCCTTAAACTGCTGCCCAGAAGTAAAGAATGAGCAATGCCACAAAGAGAGCAATTATTGTAGCAGGCTGGAAGCTGAATCTGCAAAATAAATCTGCACACAAGTGTCAAAAGCAAACGTGTAGCTGCAATACTGCAGCACTTGCTTCATGTGGGATGTCAGCCAGAGCTGCAATACCCTAACTCCAAGTGGTAGTGCTGCCTGCTCAGGTGCTTCAAAGGCCAGTTTTCTCTTGTTCCATACTTTTTAATTGTAAACCATAGTGTGCAAAGCTGGCTCTGCCATTAAATCAAGAGTCAGATAATCTGGCTATCCACTTGGACAAAAAATTCCTCATTAATTAACAAAAACTAAAACCTCTGGAGCTCATAGGTGTCAGAGCCAAGGCACAAGGGAGAAAGTGATAAAGGCAAGCAACAATGAGTGGTGAGATCATTATAAGGCTTGGAAATGGGCCTGTCATATTCAGTCTTGCTGGTAATTTGATTATTAAAAGAATTAAGATTTGATTTGATTTAGTGTGCCCAGGTGGCCAAGAAAGCCAATGGCATCCTGGCCTGTATCAGGAACAGTGTGGCCAGTAGGACGAGGGAGGTTATTCTGCCCCTGTACTCAGCACTGGTCAGGCCACACTTTGAGTGCTGTGTCCAGTTCTGGGCTCCTCAATTCAAGAGAGATGTTGAGGTGCTGGAATGTGTCCAGAGAAGGGCAACAAGGCTGGTGAGGGGCCTGGAACACAAACCCTATGAGGAGAGGCTGAGGGAGCTGGGGTTGTTTAGCCTGGAGAAGAGGAGGCTCAGGGCAGACCTCATTGCTATCTACAACTACCTGAAGGGAGGTTGTAGCCAGGTGGGGATTGGTCTCTTCTCCCAGGCAGCCAGCAACGGGACAAGGGGACACAGTCTCAAGTTGTGCCGGGGGAAGTATAGGCTGGATGTTAGGAGGAAGTTCTTCACAGACAGAGTGATTGGCATTGGAATGGGCTGCCCAGGGAGGTGGTGGAGTCACCGTCCCTGGGGGTGTTCAAGAAAAGCCTGGATGAGGCACTTAGTGCTATGGTCTAGTTGACTGGATAGGGCTGGGTGATAGGTCGGACTGGATGATCTTGGAGGTCTCTTCCAACCTGTTTGATTCTGTTCTATTCTATTGATGATCTTAGAGAATAAATAGCTTGTTTTGCAGGACTGGAAGGGAAACACAAAGTGGAGTAAGGGGAGCTGCACACTCCAGTACATCATGTTTCTCTTTTTTTCATAAAACTGAAGGAAAAGCTCTCTGATGGTGGCTACTGGAATGCTCACTAGGCTTCATCTTTGGAAGAAAACTCTCTTATCAATGGCTCAATCCTTTTTGTTCATTCTCCATCACACCATTTCTGTATCAGAGAAATATCTGGGACTAGTTTAAGCACCAAATATGCCCTGTCCTGGGGTATGATCAGTGAGGTTTTTTTGGGGGGAAAAATTATAGAGACAGAGTTCTCAGAGGTCAAGAGTAGTGTGACAGTGCAGGCTCTAGGTGCAGCTGAAGAAATGAGGAAAATGTGGGCTTGTCCCCCTTCATTTCTTCACGCAACCCCTCTGGCCTCTCCTTTCCATTTGTACAGTGATGGTGATGTACACAGGCGGGATGTGGGTGAGATACTGTAAATTGGGAAGCTCTGTTTGGATGATATTGATCTGTAACAGCAGCTCTGATCAGGAAGGGCATTTGTGAATTCCTCCTGCAGCTGCAGCATTGCAATGACAGGAGCAGCAGCTACTTCAGTCACTCTGAGGACATTTGCTCCTATGTAACCCTTCTAATGTGAATACCTGAGACAGCTGGATTTTGTAGGGTTCTTGGAAACACCATGGCCAGAGTAAGGGACTGTTGTGATCTTTAAAAAATCATATGAGGAGCTTAGTCCAAACTGACATTCTCATGCTTTTCAATATTACCTGAAGATTTGTGAGCTCTAGGTGGGAAAAAAGGTGGCAGTTCCTTCTCCTTGAAAGAGGAAAGCATCAGCTGGGGGCTCTGGATCCACTCAAGAAGCAAACCAAACAGAGGAAATAATACCGCTAAGCAGGACTAGCCTTAGAAGCTTCAGAGAAAACCTGTGAGGAAGGGCTCCAGTTCACAAGTGTCTGACACTTTCCAGACTCTGTCTCATCTGGCTTTGGAAGTAATCTAATTAAAGGACAAAACTGTCTAAATTTGCTTGGAACACTACCCAGAACCAAATAGACTCATCCCAGCAGAAGTACTGTCATGAAGGCAGGACAGTCAGAAATCAGGCTAAACTGACACACAAGTGTATGAGTGAGGATCAGACAAAAGTTAGTGTGGCTTCTCTTTTCCTTTCTCCCCCACCCCTTCACTCCCCTCTTTTCATCAAAAGAACTCTGAGGAATCATTAAAAAGAAAAGGAAATCTCTCGAACTAAAATCCCAGAGTGAATTGATTTTTTTCTTGGCTTAAGAGGGGCTGCTAGTGCTAGCATGTGACTTGTTAAACAAAAGACTTTCCTCTGAAGCATCTCTGCTCCTGTGACAGGAATAAAGAGGAGTTTTCCTAAAAGAAAAGTCATCTGACTTTTTTACTCAAAGTATTTAAAGTTTCCTTCTTTCACTTTTTCTTGTTGTAATTCAAGAGATAGCTGAACAGCAACTGCTATGCCATGAATTAGTATATTTTTGGTCATCAGTTCTGTACTTAAAATTTTAACATTGGAAAGAACTTATCTTTTAGTGAGAAACTTCTTTTTCTTTTTCTTATTTTTTTCTTTTTTTTTTTTTTTAAGCCTATGAAGATGGGTAGAAGATTAAAAACTTGGAACTGAAAAGCTTACTTAGGAAATAAGGGAAAAGATCACATTTTATTTCAGGGTTGAAGTGTCTCTGTTTCTTTCTCTGTGATATATAATGACTGGAAATGGTGTGATTTTGCTTGAGACAACCTGGTTAATTCACAATGACAGTATCTCAGAGCTGTAAGTTCAGCTACTTCCTGGACAGATTTTGTATGACCTCTCCTTTCATAAACCTGAAGCTACTTGGAGTGAACATCTGTCAAGCTGTTCTTTTTCATTCAGAAACAAGCATTCAAAAGGGTCTATCATTATTCTCCATGGTGTGAGAACTGACACTTTCATTACAAGGTGACTGTAACCACTAGGCAACCTTGTCAGAAAAGACAATTAATAAATTCTCTGATAGTGGAGACAAACTTCAGTGTTCCACATTGCTGAATGCTCCAGATCACTGAATGGGGAAAGATCTGAAAATTATTTCCAGTCTATGATTTCACTCTATGGGGGAAGCCATTTTGAGGATAAGAGGGTTTTCACATTTTGCAACTCTAAGTAGCAAAAAAGGAGAATGTAAAATAAGCAAAATATAAGGAAAACATCTCTTTATGGACTAAATTTATTTAATAGCTGCTTGAAAAAAATCCTATGTCTTTGGATGGGTGTCCTGTTTGGGAAATTATTGTTGTTTTAGATTTCTCAGTTTAGGAAACTCCTGGTGTGCTTCCAGGGAAGGAGACACAGGGTGTTAAGGTCTCCCCTGGGTACTAGGTGAGCCAACAAGAGCCATCATCCTCTCAATGTCTTGAGGGAAAGGCACTGGTCTGATCTAGGTGGTCCCAATTCCACTTAACCCCTTATGCTTAGTGTTTCATACCAGCCTGGCATATCTGACAGCCTGGATACAGCCCATAGGAAGCATTAAACCCAAGGTCATAGGTGGGGCTCAGGCACACGAATCAAGGCTAGCAAACACCAGGTCTTGTGCATCTGTGGGGAAAGCTTCAGTCTACCAAATGGCGTAAGAAATATGGGGCAGAGTATATAAGAACTGCAATTCTAACTTGAGCTGTCTTAATGGGAAACTGTCACAGGAGGGACTTCATTGTGACACCCCAAATCAGTGGCAGTGACATGCATAAAATATGGCAATGACTGAACCTCAATTTGCCATACAGGCTCTAAGGGTATGTGCATCATCAGAAATGACCTTAAGCACTATGATGACTGCAATGGCAAAAACGGAAAGTTCAGTTCAGTTAGCATGAAGCAGCATCAGCAACTGCAGCATCTGATTGCAGCAGTATCGGTGCAGTTTTCTTAGCATGAAGGATGTCCTCTTTCTAGACACAGAGTCAAGGTGTCTGTGCCCGAAGTGGGTAAAAAGAGGAGGAGGACAGGTCGAGGCAGGTCTCTGGTGTTGAAGATCAGAAGCTTCCACATTCACGAGAAATTATTCTGGTGTGAAGTCTGCTAATTCAGAGGGAGAAGTTCAGAAATTTCCATAGCAACAAAATGAAAGCAACAATCCCTCATGGATCCTTTGACACCATAAATGAAGATTTGTTTCATTCCAGTTACTCTATATGAGATAAATTGTTATTACTAGAAGGTCTTCGTCAGGCATTTCACTGAGTTGCCCTTCGGCAGTGACATGAACAACTATTGCACTCAGGAGGTAGGTGCAGGAGGAAGAGGGGTAGATACATTTGGAGTGGGAGTTAACTTCAGAGTCATTTTTAAAATGAAGAAAGACTTTTAAAAGTCCTTTTATTCATAGGAGACTAAAAGAGAGAGGGTAGAGAAAGCAAATGAATATTGATGAAGAATGAAGCTGAGCATATAACATCACATTCATTAGCTTGCTCTCTCCTGAGCTCCTGTGATGGTTTATGCATTTTAAATTTACCAGTTTAGCAGAGGCTGGGTTAATTCCTACCACCTGGAAATGTGTGTGTGTCTGTGTGTGTGTATATATATATGTATACACTTTGAAGGTGCTTCTGGAAGCAAGAGGTATTCATCAAGTGTATGATTTGCTCTGCAAATTTTCATTTGAAATTGAAGGATGTCTCATAAATAACAATTAGAAGCGTCATGAACATGAGATCCACAGTAATAGCAAAATCCTCAGGAAAATAATCATACTCACATGCAGAGAGGGACACCCACAAACAGGTCTACAGAATGCATTAAGGCAATTTTATTGTAAACTTGTAACATTTGTGCCCCAGACTGCAGAGAAATTAATTCATTCAGTTTCCTGTTGAGTGCTTGGAGAATTTTTATAGCAAATTTGTGTTAAAAAGTAATTCTAGTATTTTTTTTCACAAATATGCTTCCTTGCTTTTATCCTAGGTTTGATACTATCTCCTCCTGTTGTCTTTGGCAAATTCTGCACATTGATTACAACTCTGAGCTTTTCTAGAGTTGGTTTGCTGCCTTTGTGAAGAAAGTTGTAAGTGATAAGGTTCATCACACGTCAATTAGAAACTGTCCTGCTAGTTGGATTTGAGACATAACCTTGAGCTGAGACTGCCCCTTGATCTTCTCATGCAGCAGAAATTGCATAAGCAAATATTTCATCCAGGAGAAAATCTAGAAAGGTAGGGAGGCAGATTAGGATGGCTAAAATGCTGGATACTTCTGTGTCATCGTAGTTGAGAGGATTCCAGTTCTGCTGTATCTGTCATAAGAAGAACATCAAACTGATGGAGTGGGTCCAGAGGAAGGCCACAGCTTGAAGAAGTGAAGGCTCTGGGTAGACTTTATAGTGGTCTTCCAGTACCTCAGGGGGGCCTACGAGAAAGCCATGAAGGGTCTTATACAAGAGCTTGTAGTGATATAATGAGAGGGAATGGTTGGGGAGGGTAGATTTAGACTAGGTATTAGAAAGATATTCTTTAGAGGGAGGGTGGTGAGACACTGCAACAGACTCCCCAGGGATGTTGTGTATGTCCCCTTCCTGGAGGTGTTCAATGCCAGGCTGGATGAAGCTTTGAGCAATCTGCTCTAGTGTCTCTGCCCATCACAGGGGGATTGGAACTAGATGATCTTTAAGGTCTTTTCCAACCCAAATTGTTCTGTGAACCTATGAATCTTCCCAGTCCAGGTGTACATATTGGCAATTCAATCTATTCTACAGTAGTATTTGAAGAGAGACCCATTTTCTATTTCAAAATGTCTGTTGCAGAGGATGGATGGTTAAATTGTCATTTCTTGGCATCATTTTGAGTGAAGAGACACATAAGCAGCTGCTGATCTTGTTTAATGACAGAATGCAAGGGAAGCTCCATTTCATCCAAGTTGGCTACTATGGCAGGCTCAGAGATACATCAGACCCCAACAAAATTAGAAAAGAAATATAATAAATGCTTAAGTATTCACAATTGATAGTATACATTTAGTTTGTGAGATGTTCAAAACTCTGTATAAAAATAGGGGGATTTTTTTGATCAGCTTTACAGTAAGATATAACTGGGCTCTAGATGAAAGCTCTAACAACCTTAGAAGCACTTGAACTCTACCAGTTTTACTGCTGATGTTCCCATTGCCACATCAGTCCCCATATTCACAGAATCACATAATCTTCTAATTAATTAAGCCATGGCACTAAGTGCTTCATTCAGCCTCCTCTTAAACACCTCCCAGGATGGTGACTCCAACACCTCCCTGGGCAGCCCATTCCAATGGCCAGTCACTCGTTCTGTGAAGACCTTCTTTCAAACATCCAGCCTAAACTTGCCCTGGCACAGTTTGTGTCCTCTGTCACCGGGTGCCTGGGAGAAGAGACCAACCTCCACCTGGCTACAACCGCCTTTCAGGTAGTTGTAGAGAGCAATAAGGTCTCCCCTGAGCCTCCTCTTCTCCAGGTTAAACAGGCCCAGCTCCCTCAGCCTCTCCTCATAGGGTTGTGTACCTAAAAAGAAAGTCAATCTTTGGCATGAATTTGTTACTTTCAGCTGCTACCCCAAATACTGTCTTGAGAAAGAGAGATCCATCAGACTCAAAGACACAGCCAATTAAGGAGAACATGCCAGTACAAAACCTTCATGTTTATGTCTCATTTTAATTGAGAAATGTTTCCTGACTTTCATAAATATCTGTGTTATTTAGAAGCATTTCCTAAATACCGTTTATGAAAACTTTTCAGTCTATTCACTGTTTGCAAACTGTTCACTTCAAATCATCACTATTCATCATATGTGTTAGCTCACGCAACATCCTGCTTGGATGCCTGAGATATATTCATAGGAAAATAGTGAGTAGTACTTCTTCAGTACAATCTGTTTAACATTCAGAAATGTTTTCCAGAGCAGGAAACAGTTCTCCAATTCAAAACTATGCAGAATGTGAAGAGTGTGACCTGTTGAATAGAAGAGCTCTGAATTAGAATCTAAATTAGATTTGATTATTCTGAAATATAGTCATGAATATTTTACTTAGTCAAACATATGCAGTAAAATATTTAAAAAGGTAGGACTGACCCAGGCTAGAAATAATTTCAGTGTTCAATATGAATAATGACAGACACTTTATGCAATAGAACTTCTCTCTGCATTCGTATTATGCCCATGTACAACACTAGCATTTTTCATTACTCTAGTACATGATGCCAGAGAAATACATAAGCTTTACAAGTCAATGTGCTTGAAGACCCAAGGTTTAACAGCAAAAGAATGTGTGGGTGTCTCTACTCAAATGATGTAAGTTAGGCTTAACATAATGTAAAAATTAGCCTGACTAGATCTAACTTTCCTCAGGAGCTCTTTCCCAGAATATCAGAACTGGAACTAGGTTCCTGACTGTCCAACATCATGTTCTGAATTCCTTCTAAATGGTACCCCCTCAGAGTTATTAGTTTTCACTCTAAGGCAACCTAAAATATGTTTTCTAGTATTATTTTTTTTCTTAAGGCTTATCATAAGATTTAGATTGGGTATTAGAAAAAAAAATCTGCACTGAAAGGTTTCTCAAGCATTGAAACAGGCTGCCTGTGAAGCCTGATTAAAGCATGAAGAGATACAGTGCTGAGCAAGATGGTTTACCACTAGACTTGGTAGCGTTAAATAATGACCACTAGACTTGGTAGCGTTAAATAATGTTTTGACTCGATGATCTTAAAGGTCTTTGCCAGCTGAAATGATTCTATGATGCAATCTAATTTTGTTAATTTTCATTGATAAATCATGTGGATGCTTTTCAACATTCAAACATCGTGGTAGCAAATCTGGAACATCAGACAAATGCTTGTTTGAAGAACTTCTAAATGATGCAATTATTACAAAGAGTCTGATTTATGCAGTACTTCTGTGCTGCTTTTACCAAACCCACTTTGTGTAGAATTTTTATCACAAAAAAAGGGAAAGGTTTTCAGAGGTGAAGAGGTAAATTTTGGCAGTTATTTGAAAAGGAGAAAGAAGCAATGGTACCAGAAAAGGAGAGCTGCAAAGTGTTGAGCTTTCCAACAAAGATATGGAGATTGTATTGAAGAAGATGAAACAAAGAAGACAGATAAGTGAAGAGTGGAAGTTGGACAGAAAGTGTGCTTTGGTATGGTAATCTGTTGAAATTCTCAAAAAGTGAGTCAGAGTTCTATTTTAATAGAATATGAATGATTTATTACATATCTCAAAATCAACTCTCCAGAAGCATAAGCAAAAAAATGTTTTTAACCTCTTGACATGATCAACTTCACATCACATCTCTGCTGTGAAACTTTAATGTTCTTTCAGGCTGCAAAATGATTATGGCAAGTGCCTGAACATCTTTAGCTAGTCTTACAACAGCTCTTTTTATTTGTTCTGCTTTGTGGGTTTTGCAAGTAAAGTACCCTGTCAGCGCCATTTAAAGGGATGATTTGAAGTTAGATACCTCACCCCCTTTCAGTGGCAATAACTGTATATACTCTAGTAAGTAGAAGACAAAAAAAGCAGAAGTGTAAGTGGGAAATGTCGATCTATGCAGTCTTCTGAGAAGCATTTAAGCATAAACCCAGGAAGGAATTGTGTGGAAATCTTGCATATTCTTTCATTATTCATTTCCTCAGTATCTAAAAATATTCCTTTGCTTCACTGTTAAGCCAAGCATGAAGAGAGCAAGGTGAGCCAGCACGAAATCAGAGGATGCTCTTCTTTGTCAGAACTAAAATAGCCACACGGGGATAAGTATGTACTGACATATATAACCAAGGATCTGGGTTACACTCAAGGGAGCCGTGAGCCTGGGGTGGTTTCCTTGGAAGTGGAAGAGTGTAACTTTTCAGAGTGTATTGGAAATTAATAATTGATTATGAATTATGAATATTAATTTAGAACCATAGAATCAACCAGGTTGGAAGAGACCTCCAAGATCATCCAGTCCAACCTATCACCCAGCCCTATCCAGTCAATTTATGTATGGACACTCATTTTGTTATTAATATTTAAAAAAGGGGAAGAAATTCCCTGAGATTCTTTGGATTTTTGGTTGACAGGAAGTAGTTGCACAGAATTAAACAGTTTAAACAATTGGAGCTTGGAAAATAGGAACTCAAACCCAGGAAAAATTATAACTATGCTTATGGAGTCCTGGCATTAACTCCAGTGTATGTACTCCCAACGCTTTTTTGGCCCGTGAGTAAGCCTCCTGTACCAAAGATGCTTTTCAAACTCATGATAATGATCCCGAGGTAAAGTACAAAATATTCCAGGCAGAGGGAAGGAGAGAGGGCTAGCTGCATACACATGGCCACCCTGATGGAAAGGCAGGAAGGCTCTATGCAGAGAGGCACAACGGCAGAAAGGCACAGTTTCTAATAGCCCCCTTTTAAATACTCCATTTTGAAAGCCAAACTGGCCAGCAGACACTAGCACCATTGTTCTGGCCAATGAATTCAAAGCTTCATGCCTCCTTTGACCATGCAGGCATGTTGAGGAGCAGCACAAGCCACCAACTATAAGCATAGAATTTTTCCTGTTTTCTCATTCCTATTTTCCAAGTACTGATTGTTTAAACTGCTTTATTCTGTGCAACTACTTCCTGTCAACTGAAAATCCAAAGAATCTCAGGGACATTTCCCCAATTTTTCAATATTAATAATAACTTAAATATTCATACAGAAAGTAATCTTCATCATTCATAACCAATTATTAATTTCCAATACATGGAGGAAGGAGAGTTTGGGGAAAAGGCTGCTTTTGACTGCAAGAATCAGAGAATGGAGAGAGTCGTTGTTCTGAGTAAACTTTAGTATGTAACAATAGCCAAATCCTTGTTAGGTGCTTTTTTGCTGATTCTGTCTTTATGGATGTGCAAGTGAAGACTTCATTTTTTTATTTTTTATTTTTTTTTTTAGTGAAACAAATTAAGCAGAACTATTTAGCAAATTTATTTTCCCTCTTCTCTGCTCCCTCTAAAGTTTAGCTGACAGATTTCCAAGTCTGTTTTCTTACGTGTTGTAAATAAAACAAAAGAATCAGAGTTGGAAAATTTATGCTACATTTGTATAAGATGCACAGAGAACAAAGTCCAAAGGAGACAATCACAGATGTCCTCTCTATGGAAGACTACATTTGGCTTAAGTTCCAGAATTAATGACTGTGCAGTTAATTATTGTTAAAATTGGATTTACTGCCAAGTTTGTTAAAAAGTGTCAGTAATTAAGCCTGAAAATATTTTCTTCCAATATTAGCTAACACAGTCATGTCTTTGAAGTCATCAAGCACCATGATTTCTTTGATAGAGCCCAGATTTTATAGGAATCTTTGCCTATACTTTTCAAATAATTGAAATGTCAGAGTGTTTTAATTTGTTCTCTTAAATTTTTAGTTACTGAAAAAACCCTAGACTTTCTGATGCCAAGTAGAAGCAGCATATATATAACAGCAACTAATAACACAGTGCAATGATTGTTCTTGATGACGAACAGTGCTTGGAGAGAAAAGCTAAGGGCTACGACACAGTCAAAGTTTCTTTTTGGAGTATTAATGAGTCTCTTTCAACAAGGCATAATGAAACTGGAGGTGGGGAGATTCAGACTGGATGTGAGGAGGAAGTTCTTCACCATGAGAGTGATGAGGGCCTGGAATGGGTTGCCCAGAGAGGTGGTTGAGGCCCCATCCCTAGAGGTGTTTAAGGCCAGGCTGGATGAGGCGATGGCCAGCCTGATCTAGGGTAGGATGTCCCTGCCCATGGCAGGGGGGTTGGAATGAGATGATCCTTGGAGTCCCTTCCAACCCTGACTGATTCTATGATTCTATGATTTTGTTTGAACAGCTGCATGGAAGAAGTATTTGATGGAAGGCTTGATTTCAAACTGATGCAATAGAATTCAAACTAACTTTCCATAACCAAGGTCTTGCTAATTGCCCTATAGCTTCTTCTTAATGTCTGTAAATAAAACAGTTGTGTAGATTCCAAATTGCTCCTCTTGAAAGCTGGATATTGATTAAGCTTGTTCCTATGGAAGCACCTTAAATATCTTTGCCAACTCTCTTATTTGTTTGTGCACTTGCACCATATAAAAAACAGTTCATTAAAAGAAAAATGGAGATCATATGCAGATGTTGAACAAAGTCTCCTTGGTTACACTGAGCTTGAAATGTTGCCATAAAAAACCAATGTTTTCTGATGAGACACATTTTGTAATGTTTAACGAAAGGTAAAATGAAGACTTAAAAAAATTATAGATCACACACACAAAAAAAACACTCCATACTTAATGCATCACAAGGGAGACAGATTCATGGTTCTGGATCATGCACATTTAGGAAGTGATTTCTGTGGCATATTTGCTTTAACTCAATTGAGTTTGCAAATTACATTTCAGATGCACTGATTCCCTTTTTAATTCCTCATGTTTAGCACCAAAATCTCTCTCTGGAAGTTCTATGCACATATGTGGTCGATATGTGTAGTATATACATGTATTTATCGTATCCAGGTCAACAGCTAGTTAAAGCATTCTGTGTCTTACATTAGCTATACTTCCATAGATATGTGGAGGGTTTTTTTTTTTTATTTGTTCCTTTTATTTGTTTGCTTGTTTTTTTTAAGCTAATGGCAATACCTTTATTTGAGATTCAGCATCTCACAGATCCTGAGGTCACAACGGATAAAAGATTCTTGGAGACATTCAAAACTTGACTGGACAAGTTTTTGAGAAACCTAGTCTAGTTTAATCACCCCTAAGCAGGACTTTGGATCATGGGCCTCCAGAGGTCCTCTCCAACTCGATGTATCCTGTAATTCTGTTATACTTTATTTTCTATAGGTCAGCTAGGACATATTTAGCTCTAGCATAAAACTGTTAACAAGAATAAATTCCCTATGTGACTTATTTTGAAAGGGAAGAACTTAGCAACGTATGTTCAAGTTACAAAGTAAGGTAGTCAGCTTTTCTATAGATAAAACCTGAATGGATTGTCTTGGTTCTTCCAGTACTTCAAGGGCATCCACAGGAAAGATGGGGAGACCCTCTTCATCAGGAATTTAGGGACAGGACAAGGGATAACAGTTTCAAACATAAACAGGGTAGATTTAGAACAGGCACTAGGAATAAATTCTTCACTGTGAGGATGCTGAGACACTGGAACAGGTTGTCCATAGAAGCTATGGATGACACATCCCTGGAAGTGTTCAAGGTCAGGTTGGAGGGGGCTTTGAGCAACCTGTTCTGGAAAGTGTCTCTGTCCATGGAAGGGAGGTTAGGCTAGATTATCTTTAATGGCCCTTCTTATCCAAACCACTCTATGACTCCATGATTCTATGATTCTTTGATATGATTCTTATAATTTAAAATTAATAGAAGAATTATGAGGTTTAAATTTCTCAAGAGACAGTAAAAATGAGTTAAATTCAGAGACAACTGATTGATGATGAAAGAAGGCAATGGTAGGGTTATGAATAAGTAAAGATGGCTCTTTTTGTCCAGAATGTCTTTCTGTGAAACTAAGGGAGGTGTGAGGACAAATGTATGATCTAGATCAGCACACTTATTATTTGTATCCAGAAGCATATATCTAGCCTCCTTTTAGGTGAGTAGCAAAAAATAATCTTTGTTCTGTCTATTTCTAGAAACCAGACACAGCAACATTTCAACACAAACCTTCCTGACAATTAAATGAATTGAGATATATCACATCCAGAAAAGGTTGTGGTTGATATGTTGCATATATGAATTCTTCCATTTAGTATATCATTTTAAGAACTTGGACATGCTTGCTAAGTGGCTGCAGTAAGACATTGATAATTCTGCATAGAAACTATGAAGATGGAAGAGTTAAGATTTGTAAAGGAACTAAAAAGTCTAGGAATTGGATGCAATTTGGGTACTGTTTATAATTGAATGAGAATCATTAGATTAGGAAAGATTATTCCTGTAGTTATCCAAAGCTAATTCTTGCAGCTCATGTCATCTATTGTTTTCAGTAAGGATAGCAGCATAAGGATAATGTCACATCAGCAGAACTAAGTGATGATGAAAAATTTGGGATTCATTATCACGTTAGAGAAGTATTAGATTAAATTACAAAAGAAATTCCTGGGCACTAAAACTGCAAAAATTGCCATAGGATAAAATTTCTTGGAAATCTGTTATGAGATGAAGTCTACTAAGCAGAAAATAGAGGAAAGATACAGACATGTTAGCTGCATCACAATGAACGTGACCCACCAGAGCAAGGCTGTCAGGAGGAAGCACACTCCATAAAGAGAGAGAAATCTTTGTGTTACGGTAACAGATCAGGAATACAATGTACACTTTTCATCAGTATTAATCAAGAGAGTTAAGAGAGTGATTAAATGTGTGAGTTGCTAAAATGGAAGAATATTCCATGATTCTATGAACAGGGAAACTACCTTAAAAAAAGGGGGGGCAGGATTTAAAAGCTTGCTTTCTTCACACTACCAAAATGAAAGCTAGCAGAAGATGTAATTATTGCTTATAAATATCTACACGCAAGTAAATTCCAGGAAGAGATAGAAGCTGAAGGACAAATAGAGTATAACTGAACATAAATATGGTTAGGCAGAGAATTAGAAGAAGCCTTAGAGGGAAAAGATTAATGCACATCAGCTGTTCACTTGGAGCAGTGGTACAGATCACACAACTACTTGTAAGAGAGAGTTTGATGAATGCATGACTGGGGTGATATGACATGACTTCCTGTGATGGTTGAGGACTGGAACTGATTACCCAGGAGATCGCTTCCTAAGTGGATAGATAATTGGCGGAGAGAGATGAGAGTAAGCCAAGCAGCACATACTGTTGGGACATGTATAGAGAGAAAGCCAGAGATTAGAATTCATTTAACCATTTAGGATGTCGATATATGATTTAAGAGAGTCTCATGCATTCACCCTGTACACAATACAGAGGGATCAGCAGATTCAAAGGGCAATCCATCCCAGCAAAACAGAAACATATAAAACCAGCAGATGGATTACTTGCTGAAGTGAGTCTATGGAAAACACTATGAGCTTAAAAGGCAATCTTGGATATCCAAGGTTAGCTTTTTGATGGACTTAGACAAAATAAATCTTGCTGTACCTAAGGGCAAATGTATGAACAAAAGGGTAACTACAGAGGGAAGTGTGAGAAATTTTGTCACAGAGAAGAAAATAAGGACAGGGATTTAGTTTAATTCCTGTAGTTTCATAATCACCTTTGTAACTATTCAGCATTTAAATTACTTTTGTAAGTGATTTCCTTAGCGATACAGTGAGTTGACAGTGACAGCACGTTCATCAGAGCATACCCGCTAGAGATGTGTCTTGGAAGAGTTGAAAGGTTAGGAAAATCATTCTCTTCCCATTTTCTGTCAATGTTCCTTAAAGTTACAGTTTTCTCACTGCATTTAGTCTTAGGAGAAATAAAAGGCTATACACTTAATTTAAGAAATTAATTTTTGAACCAGCTAAATGTGCTCTGTTTACTCTAAACCCATGTTTTCTTTTCATGTTAATCTGAGGGCTGAGCTCTGCAACATTCTGCAACTGTTCACAAGATATTTTCCATTAACATTGTCCTCTGGTATATTATAGGCAATTACCATAATACAGAAAATGCACTTACAACAGCAATTTGCAGTTTCCTCAAAACCATACAGACATCAGAGCTTGTGAGACACATGAATGAACAATTTCAAATGCATGCCAAATTGGGCAAAAAAGACCAGGGGCAAGATCAATAGCAAATACCAACAAAAAGGAAGTGTCTTCCTTATGTAAAGAAACAGTGATTCTTAGCAAAGACCATTAAGCATTGTATTGTTCCCACCATGCCACACAGATGAAAGCTTTCTGTTTAATTTCTGTAGGGAGTTGTTTCTGTAAAGGTTCTTTACTTACCTGTGACCAAAAAGATAGTTCAAAGATTATATAAAATACCTGTCACACCACACGCACAGCCTTTGTTCCTTCACTTCTAGTCATCATACTCTTCACCTTGGAAATATTATGTCTTCCTACCTCCCACACTGTCTTATCCAAAGTACTCAAATGAAAGAACTGCTGCTATCTCTAGGCAATGGCTGAAATAACAAGATTGGCTGCTACCCTTTTCCAAGGCAAATGCTAATAGTAGTAATATGCCTCTTGTGTTGGGTGGTAGAAGCTGACAAAGAACATATGTCACTGCCTTCCACGGTTGCTCTCATCTTGTCACAAACTATAGGTAGTTCCAGCTCAAGTGATAGAATCCCTTGTAGAATCCCTTGTGGCAGAAGTGGGTTTTTCTCACCAAGAGGGTGATACATCACAAACTTCATGTTCTGATCATTGCAAGTGATGTCTCAACAGTGCCACTGTTTCTTTCAGTGGAGAAAATTTGGGGATTTTGTTATTTCAGAGACAGTTTGAAGAGCAATGTGTGAAGTTCTGCTGCTACATCAACTCATGTCACAAATTCCATTTTCCCTACAAGCAATAATTGATGTATAAAATTGGTATAAAACTCCTTAGTATGCTCCTCTTCAAGCACTAAAGCATTCAAGCTACAGTAGGTGACACACAGTGCTATCTCAGCAGGAGAGTTACTTGTCTCTAAAGAAGTGAGTGTCCAGCTGGCTTCCTAAAGCTGTTGCCTTCAATTGGCCATTCTAAGGGAATTTTCACTGCAGTGAAGTTACTGAGCCTAGATGAAGTTGGCTTGGTTGGGTTAGTTTGTTGGCACATTCACATTCTGCAGCAGACAGAGGTTTGTTTTAATTATTTAGAAGTGTTGCATGCACACAAATCATTACCAACCATTTGCTTGTATTGCAGACACACCAGGGGAGAACTGTCTGCCAAACCCACATGACTGGGACAGTATTTTACTGTGATTGCTATCTTGCAACTAAAACATCAGAGAGGTTTAGTACTTTTTGGATTGGTTTTGGCCTCCCAACTCCCCCTAACATTCTGGGCTAAACATCTGACCTAAAAATCTGCACTAGAGTGAGGAAAGAGTGGGACTTCCTTCACACAAGTCACCCTCCCTCCAGGGCTGGAGCTGCCACATATTTTAAATGTTTCAGAGCAAAGGAGGACAAATCAGGTAGATCAACAATGAAAAATGAGAGTTGCTGTTTAAAGGTTTTTTTCTCCTGTCCTAAAACTTTGCTTTGTGTGCATCAATATATATATAGGGGCTCATAGATTTATTTAGAGGAAGACCTTTAATATGGTTTAAATATTATCCTAATATTGCCAAGCCCACCACCAAACCATGTCACTAAAGCTCACATCTATGCATCTTCCAAGTAGCTTTAAGGATGGTGACTCCATCACTTCCCTGGGAGGCCTGTTCCAATGCTTGACAAGCCTTTTAGTGAAAAGATTTTTCTCAATGTCCAATCTAAACTCCCCCTTGTGGACTTTTCCTATCTCTTTCTGTCTAGGAAAGCAGCCCAGCAGCCACTACTCCCCTGATCCTCCTTTCCTCCAGACTAAACAGTCCCACTTCCCTTAGGTACTGCTCATAAAACTTGTTCTCCAGACCCTTTGCCAGCTTTGTTCTCCTTCTGTGGACATGCTCCAGCATCTCAATCTCTTTCTTGTAGTAATAGGCCTAAAACTGAACAAAATATTTGAGGTATGGTTTCACCAGTGCCCAGTACAGGAGGATGATCACTTTCTTAGTCCTGCTGGACATGCAGTTTCTGATACATGCCAGGATGTTCCCAGCTTCTCAGCCACCTGGGCACATTGTTGGGTTTAGTTATTCATGCTTGTACAGTGCCTAGAGGAACCGCTGTAAATAACTGATGATATCAAGATGGTGTTCAGACATCTCTGCAGTGCCAACAGTTGTATAAATACAAAGTAAACAGTTGTGTCTACTCCGAGATGCTTTTTTTCTTGTTGGATGAGACATAAAAGGTGGCTGACACAAACAAGAGGACTAGATGGAAGAGAAGGGGAAAAGCTTTTGGCTTTGACAGGCTGCAATATTACACACCAGCTGTGTGCTCTGTTTTTAGCCCATTGGTACTGGAAAACATGTGCATGACTCCCAGCTTACTGCATAGACAGTCTCTGATGTGATAGCCATGAATTTCCCATCCACACACAGTTTCTTCTCTCAGTCTGCTATTTGGTAGGATTTCTGCCAAACTAGAGAGTAGACAGAGCCAGACTCAGTAGAGAGGTTGAGGAGATCCACATATTTGGGCTTCATTGTTTCATGGGGGTGGTCAGACTTAGCACTGCAGAAGGAATTGTTGCAAGTCATTGGAACTGTGGTATCTGTCTGTGTGCATCCTTTTAACTCATTGCATTTTGTTTCTGGTAAAATTTAGGTTTGGTTAAATGACCACAGAGTAAGAGCATGGATGAATTGCTATTATAGGCAAGAAAAACATATTGTATCAAATCTCAATGGCAGAGGCATTGTACTGTCCTAGAGCAGCAGGACAACCCACAGCACCCAGAGTGACTTCAGAGGCTCTTTGGGCAGGTAAACTTTATTGCCAAAATAACTCAGTCACAGCATAACTCCTTTGCTTGCTCGAAGCAGATCAGATTTCTGTGCAGAGCCAGCTGATGCAGTGCAGGATGGATAGGAGACTTTTGCTTGCCTAGTGGTGATCAGAGAGCAGCCAGAACATGGGGCACACATGAATCTGGAAACGGTCTGTATGTGACGCTATCTAATATGACAAACACCACATTTAAAAATGTAGAACTGCAAATGAAACTCTAATGGTGGAACTGATTTCCAAATTTAGAAATCTCTATATGGATGACATGTCTGTTGGAACCCCCATAATTGTCATAGTAGCACCCAGTTGTCTAACTGTGCTACCTAGTGCCACATGAGACAAATCTGAGATGCATCTCAGTCATCTATATGGGGCTGTCCAATATAATAGAGGGGCAGGAGGAAATTATTTAGCTTCTTGAGAGACAAGTGAACAGCAGACAGGATACCTAAGAGCATCTGAACTCGATTACTGTGCCTAGATAACAGAACAGAATGAGAGCTGGTCCATGGAATGTAGAGAACAATTCTGGACATTGTACAATACTGAGTTGTACCTAGCTCCCACTGACTGCTTTGTCTATATCTCTATTAACTGGGATGCTTGAGCACTTTGCTGACGTTTACTAACCTGCATCTTAACACATTGGTTTAAAAGTCTCAGTCTGAAGGTGTCTCCCTTCCAGTCTTCCCTTGCTTCATTAACCTATAAAATGTATCTGACAATCCTGCTTTCTGATAAAATGTTCTGTCCTGCCTGTTCGGACTATATGGTTTCTGACCCCCAATTTCCTGTTAGGTGTTTGCAAGGAACCTTTGTCCTTTATAGTCATTTCAAGTTTCCAGCAATTATTTTAATAAAAATAACAAGTAGGTACTCTAAAATTTAAGCAATTTATATCGATATTAAGAAATAAAAATACTTAAGGTAGTGCCATGAGCATACTTTCAAATCGCATATTCCCTTTCCAGTGCCCATCACCTGTGTGTTTGTCTGGCTATCTTTAGAAGATTCTATAGTTTAGTGCTTTGGTATTATCTTTTCTCATTGTCCCAGCAACTTTCAATGATGTGACAGGCATGAAAAATCCCAATTAACTTTTGTAGAAGTACTTTTAGTAGTTCAAATAAAAATGTAAATCACAATCAACAATTCCCTTGCTTGGCTAAATATGAAAAAGGAGAAGAATGGCTCTTCTGTTTCAGTAGCCTAAACTGAAAATAAGGATTTACTATGCTGATCAGAGATGTAAAATAAATGTACCTGCTCTAAAATCTAGGCAGCAGTTCACTGTACAAGTATGATATTTAATCACAGCAGGGTGGTCAGGCTTCTGGGGATATTACAGCTCTGTTAAATCTAAAAATAGAGATGAGTTAGTACTAAAGTACCAACCTGCTTTTTCAATGATGTGTACTCAGACGTTAAGCATCTTAACCTAGTGCCTTGAAGACGTGTGGCTTGAATATTTACTGCATGCATAAGGATGAAGACATCTCATGTAGTGTATACCCCTGGGACAGTGGTAGCTGGAGGTAGAGCTTTTTTATTTTCTCTTGCCAAGGTTTTGTTCGGACAGAAAAAAACCTGCAGATCAGTTTGAGCGGCATTTTATACTCGAGCAATCTGCCCATCCTTGGGTGGGCCACCAAGCTGTGTGTAGAGCTTGAGGGCAGTTTGAGTACTGAGCCAAGGTCAGAAGAACAACCAGAAGCTGAGGTTGCATAAGATCATTCTCAAACTCTCTTTCTGTCAAGTAAAGAAGAGATAGCTATGATAACGCTCCATGGACTCACATGGCAACAGCCATGTTTTTAGGTTCTCTTGAAGTGCTTCTTGTAGCTATTGAGTTTTGCTTTTTTGGCAGGACCACTGGCTTGCATGGAGTGCAGGGAAGATGTCCTTATGGACTGACTACCACAATAATCTTTCTCCAGGGAAGATAGAAGTACCTTTGTCCTCTCTTCTTTGAGTCAATGCTTAAACCTCTGTACATTCTCCTCCACGCCATGATGCCAGATCTTTTGTGCTGCTGGGCAATGCAGATACAAAGTGAGGAGCAGCACTTTGTTGATGCTCTATGAAATTACATGGGATAGAATAGAGACATGTAGGTAGTTCTGATTGGATCTAACAGAACCAACTAGCAAAAGTATGGTTCCTGCAGGGAAAGAGAGTTTTATTTTATGTTAAAAAGCTAATTGCAAAAAATCTAAATTGCACTTTTTTTTGTGCCTTCATCTGATATGTTCTGGTGAAAACAGAATTATACAGATATTGGCTAGTAAGAAATAATTTAATTTTGCCACTTCTTTGCCTATGAGTCCTGGAGACAGGACCTGGATTAGGAATATCCGGAGAAAATAGCCAAGGCTGGAACATATAATGTAAGTCCTCATGTTTACACAGCAGGATGACCAAGGAGAGTACTTCATTAGCAGCTTCTTACATTTTGCCAGAGGCACTGCTGGAGCTTCAGAAGGATTAAAACTACTAATTATTTGTGAGATATGAGGTGAACACATTAACTGGGGAAAAAATCTCGATGAATTAACTTCCTCTATGAGCATTCTCCTTTTGTCTTAGCTTTGTCAGACCCTGTAGCAAGTAGGCCTGCTGCCACATTGCTATATGGATGACACTCCTCTCCCAGGTTTTTCTCTGACTCAGTACTGGCACTTAAAGGATGCATTGTAGTTCCCCTAAGTGATTTGTTAAATTTCTAGTATCTGCAAAGAACATGTGTAGCCTGGACCTGAATGCCAGCTTCTCTGCCTCGTCTTAGAACTGTATTTGTTGTCTGATCTTTGTTGCTTGCTACCTAAATTTGACTTATATACTGTATCTTGTTAAATAAAAAGAGCTTTTGTTTCTTCAATTTCTCTTCAAAGTGAAAGTTCATGGTCTGCAGCTGCTTATCTTCTGTGCTTCTGTGTCCTGTCTCTAGATGAGGACCTCCTTGTGGTGCCTACAGATCAATTCTGTTTTGGTGTTGCACTTACTTCATCTCTTCCAGAGTTTCTCATGCATTCTAATAAATCTCTGCCCTTCTTCCCACAGCTTCTTTCAGCCAGGCATTGAGACTTTGCTTCTAGTCAGGTCTAGTTTTGGCATTTAGAGTGGTTTGGAGCGTGTTTCTGTGGAGTCTTGCTCTATAATTCTTACCAAAGCTTAAGAGTTTGCTTCCAGAAACACATTTAGTCCACTTACATAGTTTTAAGCCTTCACAGATAAGAACAGACTATTTCAGTCAGAAGAGACCTACAAAGATCATCTAGTCCAACTGCGAGCACTAGTCCTGGCCCAGCATGCCTGCTAGATGTAGTGAAATGGACAGCAAGACATGCAGGCAAGTAGACCTTCCTGCTGGATTTCCACCTTCATTCTGGTTTACTGTGTGGAGGAAGGGAAGGAAGTATTTTTCATGACAAGTGAACAGCCCTGTAAACCCTTTCCAGAGCAGCTGAACTTCCAGCTGGGAATGTAACTCTTCCCTACCAATAGCATGCATAGTCCCAAAAGCAGCACTAGAGAGACAGGAGTACCATTACTGACTCCGAACTGCCCTACTGTGGTGTTTAATCCTCTCCACTGATCTGCACTGCTTTGGTTATTACCTAAGTTAGATGGTTGGAAGCATGCTGCTCTTGTTGAGCATGACAATAGATACCTGCTCTATACACAATTCTTTCTTCCACAGTAGCAAGAGGGAATTTTAGAATTCCTGTGTGTAATGGAAGTGTTGTTAGGATATCGTGACGTGCTTTGCTGCCTGTCTTAGAGCAGCTGTATAATAGCTAAGATTGATGTGTGTTGACAACAAAGATCATAGTCTGAATTATCATTCATATTCCAGTGAAATGTAGAGTGCTTAGCTCCACTGTGTTAAACCACGCATGAAGATAAAGACAAGATCTCTGCTTTTTGCAGACTTGAAATAAGACAAGCAATGGATAAAAGAAAGAGAGGAGGAATGCTACCTGGTCATCATGGTCACTGTGATCACTGGACTGTTGAAAGAACGTCCTCATTTTTCACATCAGAAACTATCTGCAGAAAACATTCAGCAGCATTTTTAACATGAATTAAAGACAATTGTATTCTCCTGTACTTGCAATTCATGGAAAAGAAGCATCTAAATTTGTTAAGTGAATTATTCAATTGGAAGTAGCTGCCAGGTTGATTTTTTTTTTTTTTAAATACCCTTCATGGCACTGAGGTGTGAATTCATTGCCTAAAGACACTCAGGAGTAAATTTAGATCTAACAGAAGAGCTGCATCCTCCACTTAAATCCGAAGGTTCTGTGCATTTTCGGTGTGACCTCACAGCAATGTGATGCCACTGTAACTTCATCACTTCTCAGAATAGATAGTTTCATGAGCAGATAAACAGTCAAGCCCAGTTTCCTGTGGATTCATAAGAGAGAAGGGTTCTCTCACTTTTAGTAGGGGAGAGGCCCAGTTGGAGTGACAGGTAGGGTCTCTCTCATTCAGAGACTCTCTAGAAAGGCAGGCAGTTAAGATGTGTGCACTGATGCTCACAGTCACTCACATGTCCACTCGCAACAGCTTCAGCCTTGTTTTCTTGAGAAATCAGACAGAAAATGTCAGTCCCACCACCACTATCTTTCTAGTCCTCACAATTTCATTCATCCTCTGTATTATGTAACTGCTAGTCACTTGAATAGTTGAATTCTCCACCTTCTTTATAAACATTCTGTCCTGCATTTTACTGTAAGGTTCCAGTTGTTCCACATAGATGTGTAACTGTGCAGTGCCAGCAGACTGGCTGGCTGAAAGTTCTCATTAAGTCCTCTATTTATTAGTGTATAGACCATTTATTGAACTTCACCTCTTGCATTTTTAAAAGGCACTTGTGAATGAACTTGGACCTGCTTGAGGATTTAATACTTATGATCATCTCTGATGGGGGAGAAGATAAGCAAGGCATGATTTAACCACTGGTTTTGGTGGCAAGTGCCCTAATTCATATCATGCTGCTTCCGATGCTGATAGAGGTCATCACAAGGCCAGTGGTGAAGAATTTTTACTTTTCTCAGGAAATAAGAACTGAGTACGGGGACTGCATGTGTCATGTGTTATTCTTTATCCAACACCAAATGCATACACTGCAAAGCTTCTACTTTCTTGACCACCACTCGCTATAGGCATAGGCATTCAGTAACTGTAAGGTCATATGTATAAATAGAACCAAGAACTAGGAGTTATTGTTGCATCAGAACTCCTCTTAGAGGTTTAAGGAACATTTCATCATGCCTCTCCTGAATTATCTGTAGCTATTCTGCTTCTGTTCCATCTCTGCTAAAGGGGAAAGTTCAGAAACAGTTCAGAAGAGAAACATGCATGGAAGAAGATTAAGGTCTGGTATTTATGGGCCTATGTAAATCCAGGGATGTTATTTAATATAGATTTAGACTGCATGTGAAAACAGCTTGTAGCCACCACTGCCTGCATTCAAAACAGCATGGGTACAGGTTTTGGGGTTTTACCTCTTGTAGACATTTCTACTTTAAATTGATAATTTCTTTTATCTTACTGTTACAGACCAGGAGGTCTAGATTTTGGCCTGAAATATTCCCTATTACAGAAAAAAGTGTGTATTATTAGCTCATGTGAATCAACATATAACTGATTCCTCAGGCCACATTAAATATGTTGTCCTGAGTATATTGTGTAAATTACATGCTAAACCAGGAGCTCTGGTCTATGCTTTCACTGCTAGCACACATTATGTCTTCTGCTTTTGCAAGATGTCTTAGTCTAATGCTTGAAGTTTGGAACAGAATAGCTGAAATAAAAGGTGTGTTATGGCATTTAGGGAATAATTGGTCCTTGCTGCATCTTTGGTTCTTCCCTTTGGGCTGTTTTCCTTTTGCACAGTCTTTCCTTTTTATTTTGGAAGAGCTAATGTGTACGTACAATGTCATGGTTTCTCAGGTGTACTCAGGGAAGAGACTTCTACCAGCTCCCTTGACAATATATAAGAGGAATCCGTCTTTCCAAGCAGTGACCTTCAGAAAGTTGCTGGAAATTTGTCTAAGGTCACCTTATTCATCCTTGCCCGTTAAGAGCTTTACTATTCTAAAATCTAGGTCTGAAATATGACAATCCAAGGCTGACTTTCTCTTTTTGAGGATTATCTCTTCTATAAATGTTAATTCTGTCATTCCAGACCTCCCCATTAGCAGCTATTAATGTCTTGATAACATTAACATTCATTAGGAAAATACATTTCACCTTCTAGCACATTCAGATCAGAATAGATCTTTCTACTTATTTATTTATTTATTTAGATTAATGTTTTGGAGGGGGGGTTGCTCTTTTTTTTTTCCCCCCACGGAAGATGCTTGTTATTCAGAGATTGTGTTTCACATTGCAATTGAAAGGGATTTAATGACCCATTTATAATGATTAGAGCTGTCATGTTTTTGTTCTTAACACATTTTGTGAATGACTAACTGCAGCACCTCCCAGCTGGCCCCAGTAATGCTTGATGGGGCTCTTTGCCCTGCCAGACCTGGAAAGTTTCATAAAAAGAGTAATTTCAGATAATAATAGTTGAAAGGATGATGTGTAAATCTTTATTTGACATGCTTATTCAAATAATTTGTTGTGAAATGGAATTGCTGGAATAGAATTGCAAGAATGGAAGGAATGGAAAGTATTACACTGCTTTCCACAGTTCAGTGTTTTATTTACTCTATGACCTTATTTTTCAATAACATTTTAGGCTATCAGACCTGACGCAGCTAGAAACTGTAGCCTTAGGCTGCATTTACCAGATAAAGAGCATGGCTGTTATACCAGAGGAGTCTGCAATGGTATAATAGCTTCATAGTTCAGATAAAATATAATTACTCATCTATTAAGAAGTAGGAAATAACTGTAACGGGTCACTCTCTATAGCAGGAGCTGGTTAGGAAGAGAATTAATGAGTTTAAAGTTATCTAATTTCTCTCACCACTTTACCACAACATCTTCGTACAGCAATCTATTCATTTATTTACTCATTCAACCTTTCACTCATTTATTTACATTCTTAGCATCACTAAATGTCAGTCTTTTGATCTTGAAATTTTTGCTTTCTTCTCTTCCTGGTAATTTTCAACATGTTACATGAGCTTGTGCTTAGGTGTGTTGATGAATGGAATGTGAAAGTGTTAGTGGAAGAGTAACTCTTTACCTGATTGTTCACGCTATAAAATTCAAAAGAACAGTTAGACAAGGATGGCAGTGAAAAATATGATTGCAAGTGGTTATATCAGCACCTGGAACCAGACCCAGGTGGTTCATTTCTAGATAACAGAAACACATATATTTCATTCTTCTGGATTGCAGTGGAGTGATTAAACTGATGCTGTGTCAAACCTTCCCAATGATGCAAGAAAGACTAAGGTTTAACACTGCATTGTAAAATGTGCAAGGAACTGGATGTGCCTGAAACTGGGGATGATCATGGATCATTTGAAAAGGAGAACTAACTTTGTGAGAGAACAACTCCATCATATTAGATGATCTGTGTGTCCTCCTGGAGACAGATTATGAATATGAACACCAAAGAGATTCATTCCAGGTCTGCTTTCTTGTGGAGGAAGGGAAGGAGATGACATATTCAGAATAAGAATAAAACTTCTACGGCAGCATCACAGACACAACTGTGCAGCTGAGGCAGTAGCAGACAAAGACAGAGAAAAGTTTTCTGAGATAACAGACATGTGTGCCTGGGTATCTGTTAGTTGTGAGGCTCAGACTGGATGAGGCACTTAGTGCTATGGT
>WAAF01011596.1:0-59772 GCA_013400475.1 Tricholaema leucomelas
CAACCTTGGTGATACTGTGATATTGTGAGCAGGGGGTCTTACAGTGCACCTCTTCCTGTCTGTCAACCTCCATATGTGAAATAACATTATTGTACTATGATTATGCTTTTGATTTTATGCTTTACTACTCTTTTTATTTGTTTTCTTAAGTGGAAGATTCAGCTGTGCTCCTGATTTGTTTTTCTTCTTGAGCTTACTGAAAAAATGACCTGAGATGTCAGATATCTTCTGTTTCTACTTGGCTACTTTATCTGAATCCTATACTAATAAACTATTTGGAACACATCCACATTTGTACTAGAATGCTTTTTTGTTGTTTTGCATTGGAAACTGCTCTGATCTTTCCAATGTCTTTACCCTGCCATCTTTTCCTATGAAATGCACCTGCTCTCTTTAGCACTCGCTCACTATCACAAAAGACTTTAAAAAGGTCCAAGGACAGTTGCTATGAAAATCAGCCTGTGACAGGCAAAGAGAGGGCATGCAAAGAGGACTGGTTTTATTTGTGTTACATCCTTGGCATAAGACTAAACCTCTATGAGACCTTATTCAAGTGGGAGCTAGATTATTTGTTGTGACAACAATGCACCATGGCTACAAAGTTTAAAAAGGCCAAGGAATGCTTGTACACCAAATACTTCTGCCACGTAAATGTAGCGTACGATGAAAATAAAAATCAGTACAAAAGTGGGTGTTGTTTTGAAAGGAAACCACACCTTTTTAAAGGTGTTACATACTACTAACTTTTGTCAACCTTCCCTTCATTCTAATAGATGTTTTCTACTCTTGTTCTCTGTGTAAACTGCTTTTCAATTGCATATATGCATAATAAGCTGAAACTTGGAGCACACTTCCCTGCTAAACTTATCATACTAAAATTAAGAGTGGTATCAATCCTCCTGTACAAGAATAAAGTCACCAGCTGGGGCAAAAACTTAATTTCTGATCTTAGCAGTATATTAGTACTTTATAATCAAGAACATTAGTGAATTGGTTACTCTTCAAGAAATATTCAGCTCTGAGCTTTGCTAGGTACAAAAAGAGCATGAAGGATAGTAAGACAGCTCTTATACTCTCAATACTGTTCATCATCAAGTAGGAATAGCTCTACAACTGCTTTTCTTTGAATTTGCATTAGATCTCTTTATTCATTATAAAACTAAAACTAGAATAAATTGAGGCTTGCTACAATGAAAATTAACTTGCCCAAATGTGGTTTGCTGTTTCTTTTGTGTATAGAAGATATAAATTGATGCTAGTACCATTAGTTTTGCTTATGCAAGAGTGAAAATGGATACAAAAGATGGAATAAAGGAACAAACACATTATTTTCAAGTAACATAGCATGTAATCTCCTGGAAATTATTCTGAAAACCATAATTCATATATGACCTCTTGCTGTCTGATTTACAGTACCACCATAACTCCTTGTAAAGTGCCTGCCAGCTTTGTCAAGGAAAAGAATAAATCTAAAAACACAAGTTTTAGAACAATACATTATTTCCTTTCCTTTTTCTAGAGGACAGGGAAAGTCAGCAACAGTATTTCAGCTGGAAAGGTCTTTTCAGTTTGGCAACATGGTTTTGTGATAAATATCTAGTTTGTGTGGAAGAAATTCCAGTTGAATGAAATACAGAACCAAATGTATAGTTGCAACTGCACTTTTGTAGAAATGGAAAATCTCTAAGAGTGACAAGCTGAAGGTATCTGAGCATTTGTTGGGTTAAAATCTTTCCCTTGTCTGCAAGAAGAATTTGTCATATAGAACTATAAGCAATTTTCTTCATGTTTGCGTATGCATAGAAATACAGATAATTAACTTTCTTGGGTTTGATTGCAAAAATGACTATAATCATAAAAGATTTCTGCAAAGTGAATCTAAACAGAAAATTTAGGAAAATACTTACATAGCTTTGTGATCCCAACAGATATCATGCTTAGTTCTAAAAGTCTCATGAGTCTCCTTTCTTAAATGGTTTGTGTGGTTCATAGGAGAGATTTAAATAAATCCTCTCTTCTGACAAACACAGGTCAAAGCTTACTTAGTTTACTTCTTATCAAGCTGCAATATTTCCTTTGATTTCAGTGAAAGCTTCTAACTTGCTGCTTCCTTAATTCAAGCTCTTCCTTAGGTGAGCACTTAAAGTTCTGCTAAGAATGAGCTTCAAAGAAAAAAATATGTTTGTATCTTATCGTCTCAGTCAGGAAAGCTGCATGAGTTGGAGTGAGATTATGTTTGTGACAGAAAAGCAGTAGTAAATAGGCATCAATGGAACATATGCACAGAGAAAAGCAGTAGTGAATAGGCAGCAATGGAACACAGGCATAGCAGTGAATGACTCCTTCATGTTTGATCCTGATCTCTTTACTCAAGCAATTCGCAGGGATTCATATAAAGTAAATTTTGTCACTTTCTTAGTAGTTACTTTTACTTCACTATAAAAATTAGAATAAGGCATTAGATCTCTCAAATTCAGTAATCAACTGAGATTCTGAGGTTATATTTCACATAAAGTAAAATTACAGGGGGAGCTGTAGCTGAACTGCCTGCAGTTCATCTTATCTACACAAATTTGATGGTGGAGTGTCACTGTATGTATTAATTAGTGATAGGCAAAATAACAGTGACACACAATAGCTGAAGCCAAAAGCCAAGAGGCCCCAAAGCCCAAAAGCTGTTTATTACTATATCCACAGTCTTTTATATCCCATTCTACAAGTTGTAGTAATTCTACAAGTTATAGAATACAGTGATTGGGTAAAACATTGTTCCAAACATTCTCATTGGATAACAGTGAGGTAATAGTGAGATGTCAGCTATTTTAACACAGACTTCTTTCAGTTCTTTGTTCTAAGTTATGTCACTTCCATGCAAATGTTACACAAGGTGAGAATACCAATTTACTATGTTGCTCTCCTCAATCTTACTTCATCAAGGATACACAGGGATGCGCTCCAAAGATACATCATTCATCGCTTTTAGCTGACTCCCTTTTTTGATTCCCATGATGAAGTAAGAGTCAGAAAATTCTGAAGTCTTTGACATGATTTTATAAAGCAGTCATTTTCTACCTAACTGTACTGATTTGGAGTCACAGACCAAACCACTAAAAACCTGTTCTCAAGACAGATCAAGATTTTCCTCAAGAACCTCTGTTTTTATAATGAAAAAGCATAATGAGTAGTTATTAGAAATACTGCAATATTTGAAAGATTGACATAAATTGAATGTGAACTTTCTTCTGTTCATGAAAAACAGCAATGACAAAAAAAGGTAGCAAAAACTGAGTTAAGCCATTAATGTGGAGTGCTGTTTCCCCTAGGCTGGTTTCTTTTGTGGGACACATTCTTGAAGGTGTTTCCTCAGCAACAATACCCTAAAGCAGAATGCACAAATACTTGCTCTCTAGTATCTGTATCAGTGATCAGTGAAATATCTGGCTCATCACCTTGAAAATTCACAGTCTCACAGTATCACCAAGGTTGGAAGAGACCTCAGAGATCATCAAGTCCAAGCCGTTACCACAGAGCTCAAGGCTAGACCATGGCACCAAGTGCCACGTCCAATCCTGCCTTGAACAGCTCCAAGGACGGCGACTCCATCACCTCCCTGGGCAGCCCATTCCAGTAGCCAATGACTCTCTCACTGAAGAACTTTCTCCTCACCTCGAGCCTAAATATCCCCTGGCACAGCCTGAGGCTGTGTCCTCTTGTTCTGGTGCTGGCCACCTGAGAGAAGAGAGCAACCTCCCCCTGGCTACAACCACCCCTCAGGTAGTTGTAGACAGCAGTAATTCACCATTGTTTTTTCTCCTTTTCCTCACAAAACAGTACAATTTCTCTCCTTAAAAAAAGAGAACAAGAAGTCACTCTCTCACACAGAAAGCAGAATGAGTTAAATCTGTGTCACTTGGAACCTGTTCAAGCATGACTTTAATCTCTTTGGAGAGAGCAAAGTATGGTTTCCATAAAACAATTTTTAATTAAACAAGGCAGAATGACATTGAAAGATGTATCCTGTCCCGCAGCCTGTGCACAGAATGGCCTTGGCACACTTAGAGAACAGGTGTCTCTTTGGTATAAACCACCTGATCTTCACCTTGCTTCCTTAGGCTGTATCCTGAGAGTTTTTCCTGAAACTGCCTTTCAAAAATTTACTTTAACCTCATGTAATTGGTTTTAGTTGTTAGGTTCATTGACTCACTGACCACTCACAGAATCTTCATACAGAAGGAGCATCAACAGTTTTATGGATGGCACCATGCCAATGTACTTGGTTTGCATCTACTCCTTCCAAACTTAGAAAAAAGAGATACAATACATCAGAAACGATTTCCTTGAGTAACATGCACACAAAGACCTCAGAAATGATCAATTCACTTTATCAAATTAAGTCATTTATTTTTAACTTGCTGTGCCCAGATATTTATTATTTATGTGCAGAGGTCTGTGAAGAGAAAATGAAGGAACAGAAATGAGAAAGAAGAGGTGACACAGGTGAAGAAATGCTTCCCATGATTTCCCAGTCATCGTAATGGAAACTAATATCTTCTGGTCTAATGCATAGCAGCTCTGGAACCGATGGACCAGAGAGTTATTTTACACTCTTTTTCCTTAACTTCATTGAATTCCAAGCTGTTTGGAGTATCTAGCTAACTACAAGCAGGCAAATTCCAGTTAAACTACTTAACACTTTTGAACCTCGTCATCAAACCACCTTTGCCTTCTGTTAATCAGTGGTAATTATGGCCATTCAATGGCAATGAGATTACAATGCCATGAGATACATCCAAGATCTGCCTCATATTCTGGGAAAAATCAGTCCAATAAAGTGTTATGAATGCGTATAAATTTGTAGTCTTGTGTGGTAAAACAGATAGTCTGAGGAGCTGCTGCACAACTGCATAGGACATTGTGATGGTTTGGGTGTCCCCCGCCCCCCCACACTTTTAGAAATCACCCAGACTAGACTCAGCTGGCTCTGGAAATTTGAATGAAGCTTATATTTACAGCTGGCACAATTTACAAGCAGATATTTACAGTATATACAGATATAGACAGAAATATACAAGGTAGAAAAAGGTAATACAAACACAATTCCCCTCCCAGAAACCTGAGTCCCCAGGAGGGACTCTCAACCACCCCTCACCTTCCCTCTACCCCTCTCAACCTTACCCCAGTCCCAAGGAAGAATGGAGGTTCAGCCAGAGGGATTAAAAAGCAAGGTGAAGCAGCCACAAAAGCAAAGGGAGGATGAGGTTAGAAAGCAAGATGGAGTCCAGCCAGCAGCCACAGCTCTTCCCAGCAGGCAAGGAGAAGAGGACAGCCCAGCACGAAGTGCAGAGCAGAAGTGACCTTATCTTTTGTTTTGGTTTTCTTCCTTACACATCTCAGCAAGACTGTGAGGGAAGTAGACCTCACCATTGTTTTCATTTCTCAGCCTATCATCTAATTCTTCTCACCAAAACATTCTAGCTAGCTTCAAACTAGCACAGACATACTGCCAGCATGTGACACTGATTCAATTGTATTGTTTTTTTATGTTTATCTTATTATAAAATTGGAGTTAAACCTTATCTTTAGGTGTTTTGCTAGTGAACATTGTTGAAAAAAGAAGCATTTTTCCACATGAGAGATTAAGATTTTTTTAAAGTTGATTCTCTTTGGGCTTCAAAATATCTCTGTTCTTTGCCCTTATTTTTGACAAACCAAGTGCTCAGTAGATATAATTCCTGCCTTTGCTTCCCTTATACATTTAGACAAATATTTTAGCTATTGAAGGAGGTATTAATTTTAGGATTCATTTTATCTTTGTCATTTCATGGATGTGGCACTTGGTGCCATGGTCTAGCCTTGAGCTCTGTGGTAAAGGGTTGGACTTGATGATCTGTGAGGTCTCTTCCAACCTTGGTGATACTGTGAGACTGTGATACTGTGATACTGTGATTATTCAGTCTCATTTTGGACACCCTAATGAATTAAAATACAAAATTCTATACATCTTCCATCAAAAATATAAAAAGAAATATGAAATATACTTTAAAAGAAAAAAATAAGTAATATTCCATAAGGAATGTAAATTCCAAGGAAGAATTCAAAAAACTGTTTCTGGAGAAGATAGATGTTAACATCTTTTTCAGTGATATGAATAGAAGAATCGAGTGCACCCTCATCAAGTTTGCAGATGACTCCAAGCTTTGTGGCACAGTCAACTTCCTAGAGGGCAGGGATGCCATCCAGAGGTAGCTAGACAGGCTGGAGAGGTGGGCCCAGGCCAACCTCATGAAATTCAACAGGGCTGTGTATAAAGTCCTGCACCTGGGTTGGTGTAATCCCAAGCATAAATCCAGGCTCAATGGCAAATGGCTGGATAGCAGCCCTGAGGGAAAGGACATGGGGTTCTGAGTTGATGAAGGTCAACAAGAGAAGTGTGGCCAGCAGGGAAGGGAGGTAATTCTCCCTCTTTGTTCTGCTCTTATGAGACCCCCCACCTGGAATACTGTGTGCAGTTCTGGAGCCCCCAACACAAGAAGGACATGGAACTGTTAGATTGAATCCAGAGGAGGACCATGAAGATGATCAGAGGGCTGGAGCACCTCTCCTACAAGGACAGGCTATGAGAGTTGGGGCAACCTGGAGAAGAGAAGGCTTCTAGGAGACCGGATAGTAGCCTTCCAGCATCTGAACGGATTATTTACAAGGTCTTGTAATGGCAGGACGATGAGTAATGGGCTTAAACTGGCAGAGGGGAGATTTAAAATAGATGTTAGGAAGTAGTTCTTTCCAGTGAGGCTGGTGAGACACTGGCACAGGTTGCCCAGGGCGGTTGTGGCTGCTCCCTCTCCGGAGGTGTTCAAGGCCAGGTTGGATGAGGCCTTGAGCAACCTGTTCTAGTGAGAGGTGTCCCTGCCTATGGCAGGGGATTGGAACTGATAATCTTTGAGGTCCCTTCCAAGCTAAATTATTCTATGATTCTATGTTCTGCTAAGAGAATTTCAGCGCACTCTCTGTTTCAGTGGCTCTGGTACAGATTTGGTAGCGCGGGCTCCAAAACTCCCCCTTTTTTGGATGGAACAAGTCTGTGAACTCACTTATGGTGAGGGACTTACCCATTCAAATCAGCAGCTCCTGCATATGATGTCCACTTTTTCTCAGTAAACAGCTATTTCCTCATTGCTGCAGGTGACACATTGAAATGCTGTAAATAGCTGATAACCACTACAGTCTCAGGTACCATCTTGAAAAGGATCTGAAGAAAAAGAAATAAAGTCATCAAGTCTTAAGCTTGACCTTATGAACGACTCTCTGCAGTTTAGTTCAAATGAGGATTCACTGTAGGAAATAGTGTCATTGTGATAGTGCTGTTATAAAGGTCAGCACCTGAATAATTTGTATTATAATTCCTGGGGATAATTCCTAGGAAGTAAGGAGACAGATTGAGGCTAAATATCAAAACAAGTAGTAGAGTTAGAGAAGACTTAAATGTCAACAAGCTTTAAAACCTTATAATGATAATAAGAAAGGGCAGTAATTAACAATTAAATGCTTAAGTGTCTGACTTAGACTTTCATATACCTTATCCTTCTGGCACCAATCTTTCTGGAAGGCCCATTTCAAACAGTTAATATAGTTTGTGTAAATAAGTACTGCAACAGGAAAGACTAACCATAAATAGAAGTCATAACTGCACAGATTTGTCTGAATCAAATAATTTCATAACTTAAAAACTTAAATAACCCTCCCTTTGGAGATACACAGATCTAAGACTTTGCCAGACTTTTTAATGTATTTTATTGAACCTTGATTAGGGTTCTTAAAGCTCTAAAAGGAGAGAAAACACATTTGCCAAAGTATGGGTTTATAGTAATGAGCCAAAGGAACTGCTCAGCAGTGTTTTGTCTAAATCAACGAATCAGAATCACAGAATGGTTTAGGTTGGAAGGGACCTCAAGGATCATCCAGCTCCAACCCCCTGCCATAGGCAGGGACACCTCCCACTAGAGCAGGTTGCTCAAGGCCTCATCCAGCCTGGCCTTAAAATTAAGATAGATACTTGACAGGACCTAGTAAGGATTCCAGTCTTGTTGCCTACTATCGTATGCACTGTGTCACCCATGACTTTAATGCATTACTCCTACTTCCATCAGGTTCAGATTTTCCTCTCTTACAGCTCAGTAGTACCACACTGCCATGTTAGCTGAACCACACTTATTTTCTTTGTGCTAGTATTGCAAGTCATCAGGGGTAGTTGAAATCAAGGAGCTGGCAACTGATAACTGCTGTCTTTTTTTATAATTTGAAGTTTAAGGAAAGTTAATTTTCAAAGAATTTGAAAATAAGGACAAAAGCCCTGGAGCTATTGAGAAATGGGGAAGGAGAAGGGATGGGAAGGGAGAGGAGTAATTAAGCCATATGGCAGCTGAGCAAGAGTTGGGTCAGAACAATCACATGAAATGCTACAGGCTTGGGGAAGAGTGGATGGAAAGCTGCTTAGCTGAAAAAAAACTTGGAGGTGCTGGTCGACAGCCAGATGAATATGAACAAGCAGTGTGCTCAGGTGGCCAAAAAGCCAGACAGCATCCTGGCCTGTATCAGGAATAGCATGGCCAGCAGGAGTAGGGAAGGGATTTCTCCCCTATACTCAGCACTGGTGGGGCCACATTTTGAATACATTGTTCAGTTAAGATGGACATTGAGGTGCTGGAGTATTTCCAGAGAAGGGCGACAAAGACAGTGAAGGGTCTAGAGAACAAGTTTTCTGAGGAGCAACTTAGGGAACTGAGAGTTTTTCAGCCTGGAAGGGAGGAGGCTAAGGGGAGACCTCATTACTCTACAATTCCATGAAAGGAGGTTGCAGTGAGGTGGATGTTGGTCTTTTCTTCCTATTACCAGATGATAGGATGAGAGGAAATTACTCAGATTGTGCCAGGATGAAGATTTGTATTGGATGTTAGGAAAAGCTTCTTTACTGAAAGAGTGGTTAGTCATTGGAGTATGTTGCCTGGGGCAGGGGTGGAGTCACCATCCCCAGAGGTGCTCAAAAAACAGGTAGACATGGCACTTTGGGACGTGGTTTAATGGCTCTGATGGTCTTAGGTTGACAGTTGGACTTGATCTTAGAGGTCTTTTCCAAACAAAACAATTCTGTGATTCTACAAATAAGGCAAATGGTGCAGCCTGTGCACAGAGTACTCTCCATTAGCATGCACAGTGTACTCCAGTAGCTAATCTGTATCTTAGTCAAAGGAAAAGCACTGAAACAATTTGATAAGAAAATAAGAAGTCAACATTCAGAGGTAAAGGTTAATGTCATGGGGTGGTAGAATCTTCAAGTCTGCTGCCAGCACAAGAACCTTGGCTATTTTCAGCCATGTCATGAACCCCAGGTGGCCAAGAGAGCCAATGGCAACAGTGTGGCCAGTAGGACGAGGGAGGTTATTCTGCCCCTGCACTCAACAATGGTCAAGCCACATCTTAAGTACTATGTCCAGTTCTGGGCCCCAGTTCAAGAGAGATGTTGAGGTGCTGGAACGTGTCCAAAGAAGAGCGACAAAGTTGGTGAAAGTCCTGGAACACAAACCCTATGAGGAGAGACTGAGGTAGCTGGGGTTGTTTAGCCTGGAGAAGAGGAGACTCAGGGTGATCTCATAGCTATCTACAACTACCTGAAGGGAGGCTGTAGCCAGGTGGGGTTGGTCTCTTCTGCCAGGCAGTCAGCACCAGAACAAGGGGACACAGTCTCAAGTTGTGCCAGAGGAAGTATAGGCTGGATGTTAGGCGGAAGTTTTTGCCAGAGAGAGTGATTGGCATTGGAATGGGCTGCCCAGGGAGGTGGTGGAATCATCATCCCAGGAGGTGTTCAGGAAAAGCCTGGATGAGGCACTTAGTGCCATGGTCTAGTGGATTGGACAGGGCTGGGTGGTAGGTTGGACTGGATGACCTTGGAGGTCTCTTCCAACGTCGTTGGTTGATTCTATGATTCTATGATTCTACACCTTTTCGACTTGCCAGCAGGTTGTCCAGAATTGCATATGGCAACCTGAATCTGTTATATGTCTCAGGGTACATTTTCTCTGCAAAATGTGTGCATTTTTACTCTCTGACAAACCCTCAAATTCCTCAATAAACAAAGCCTTATATGTGTGACAAATTGGCCTTATTGCATTATAAATTCAACTTGACCAGTTACTAGTTCTGGTAACAGCTCAAAGTCATGCAGGATACCACCAATGGCATTTCTCTTTGAAGGACAGAGAAAAACTAAAAATACAAAAGCCTTTTAAATCTTCACAAACTACCATTAAACATTTTAAGGCTCACTGAAGCAGAAAAAAAATATCTGTTTATGAAATGTAGATTGCCCATTCAGATAGCAACAACACTGCTGCATGGTTTAGATGGTCAGTAACATGGGAGTTTATATAATCAGTTACATAAAACATCTCTAAAATAAGAGATGTGTAGGTAGACTAATCAGTAAGCAACCAGAATTACTGATCCAAAATGTGATGAAACAATTACTTCAGGGGGTAAAACTATAAAATTATAGCATTTATTCTAAATTCCTATTCCACTACGTTTAAATTCCTGTTCCACTACATTTAGATGTGCTCCTCAAGGGCATGTCTAGCAAGACATGGAAGTAAAAAGATATACCAAATTTCAAACAGACATTCTGAAACACAGGCTCAGTATCGAAAAAGAATATACTTTAGAAACAGACTTTCCCTTGGTCTAAGTGTTGACTGAGATGAAACAAAGACAATTTCTTGCAACTGAGTTTGAAGAATGCAAAAAAAAGAGGAATCTCTTGATAATGTCTCTTGATAGAGAGATCATTTAGATGCACAGGAAAATCTAATTTATCTCTATTTACTATGATTTAGTGATAGGAAAGGCAAAGTTGCAAAATTTCATAATATATTTATTATTAAACCCAAGAGCTCCCACAGGGTGTTAGCAAAATGCACTTCTTGATGCACATTTTAGACTGTTCTAGTCTACTTGGGAAATATTTGTTGATATTTCCCATTTTAGCTGAAATGTTACTTTCTGTGCTAGTTTGAGCCTAACTGGGACATTTTGGTGAGAAGAATTAGATTAGAGGCTGTGAAAAGGAGACAATGATGATGTTTACTTCTCTCATAGTCTTGCTGAGATGTATAAAAACAAGAACATAAATATAGATAAGGGAGTTTCTCTGGCTTTTGGGCTGCACTTCTCTCTCTAATCTAATTTGCTGCCTGACTAATCCTTCTGCTTCCTAACTCCCCTGGCAAACTCTCTAAACTCACCTTGAACATAAGGCGTAGTCTGGGGTAAGGTAGAGGGGTGGGAAGAAGGTGGAAGGGTGGTTGAGAGCCCCTCCTGGGGACTCTGGTTTGTGGGAGGGCTGTTGTGTTTCTGTATTACTTTTTTTTAACCTGTCTATAGCTGTATATAATGTAAATAACTGCTTGTATATTGTGCTAAGCTGTAACTATAAAGCTCCATTCTAATTTCCAGCTCGGCTGAGCCTAGTCTGGGTGATTTTTACTTAAGTGTGTGTGGGGGCAGGTAACACCCAAAGCATCACACCTTCTTCCCTTAGTCATGACATTCCTGTAAACCCATCAACAGCATGCTAATTTTTCAAGCTTTCTTACATAATGCTTAATTGTGAATTTCTTCCTGCATCCTCCAGGCTCTTCAGGAGAGGCTGGGATTTGTGCACCCAGGAAAGCAAACACAAATTTGTTTAATATCTACTGAGATGATTCCCTAGCTATTTGTGTACTTTGCATAAGACATGCTTTCTGAGGAATGAAAAATTAAAATTCAATAAATAAATGTGCTCTAAATTAACCTTCACTATGAATAAATGATCTATGCTTTTGTTCCCTCTCTACATTCTTACATTAATTAAAGCATCTGGTAATATCTTTATGTTCTTCTGCCACTTTGACTTTCTTTTATATATTTTGATGTGCCATTTACAAAAGAAAAAAAGTCTAAACTCAGCAAAAAAATATCCATTAATGAGGATGCTGGGTCTGGAACTGTCAGAAATACTACATTCTTTTCCTTGTTGCTTTATTAACTTATATCCTAAACCAGACATCCTGACATTGTTTATTTAAGTACTGCAGGCTGCAGTTTCAGTGTGTCTTAGATCTTCTGAAACTGCACTTTGTATACAAGAGCTGAAAATTGTGCTACTAAAGTTGACTTCAAAGCAACCTATTCAAATGCTTTTCCTGATAGTTTCAACAGCCACAAGTAATAAGCAAATAAACCAAAAATATGAATGGAAAATTAAACCAGTGCAGGTCTAAGTGGTTCATCTAGGGGTCATTAGATTGTTGTTAGAATGGAAATAATCCCATCACTTTACCATTGCAAGGGCTTTGTTGTCAGAGCAAATTTGTGAAAGTCCTAAATGTCTTGGCTTTTACATTACTTGCAGTGACTCACTGTTCCCACTGATTCAGATCATTACCAGTTTGGCAGCCTCAGACATCAAATGTTTTAAGCCACTCACTGTGCTATTGTCTTCAGATGCAATAGCAGCTGCAACAAGTTATGTGAGTTTTCATACATCTGAATAATAGATGCAAATAAGTATTTTTGGGTGTCTTCTTCTTTAAGGATTAAAAAAATACTAAGTATCAATAATAGTACACTAAACTTAACCTCAAAGTAAGAACAGCCTTCATCATAAGGCATGATTTTGGTGTTTTTAATAGAATTATGTTGTTATTCTCATCCAAGTACTAGTCTCTTATTGAGAAAAAGTCCTCTTTTGTAATAATACCATAACCTAACTCAGAGTCTCTCTATACCCATACAACTGCTCTATGAGTGAGGGCTTTTAGGCAACAGTGTGTATAAAATGCTATTCCTTTTGTCCAAGTCCATTGTTGTTTGTGCAGTTGAGTCTCCAGTTAAACCAAAGACCTACATATATATTAGATAGAAAATATACTAGAAGACGCTGCTATAAAGAAATTGTTTTTTTACTAGTTCTTGAGATTTCCAGGATCAGACTCACTAAGTGTTGACAATAATTTTGTTAGAAGCAAAGGTTTTCCCTTAAAATCTGAAAATATATATTTTTAACATTCCAGAACATCCACAGGTGATAACAGCCTCCGCTAGTCAGAAACTTCAGCTTTTACTTCCAACTGATAGGGGCATCAACTGCTTATCTTAACTTGAAGGCAGAACTGCAGTTTCCAGCTAGAAATCTTTTTACACCCAATCCACAAAGAAGTCCATACAGCTGATATTGCTAACCAGATCTTGATATTCCTAACCAGATCTTGAAGTAGACAATTACTCATAAAGAAACATCAAAACCACCTAACCCAAACAAAAAGCCAAACAAGGGTAACTATTATGTTTATTTTCTTCCATCAACGATGGTTCAGAACAGCTGATCAGAGAAACTGAGATCCTGAAGAATTGTTGTGATTTTTCATTCATTTTCAACCTGAAACCTGAGGTTTCAGGTTCAACCTGAAAAAAAGGTAAAGGTAAAAATGTTAATTGGAGAACACATTAGTCAAGTATGAACATTTCAGAACAACATAAATGATATTTTAAAACATAGGGGTATTGTTGGGTTTTGATCAAGTTTTTCTGGTGGTTTGGGGGGAGGTTGTTTGGAGGTTTTTGTTGAATTTTTGGTGTTTTGTTTTGTCTTTTTGCTTTGCTTTATTTTGTTTTGTTTTATTTTGTTTTACTTAATATGACCTATTTCATTTAGCTCACTTATTGTCAGACTTGCCTGTCAACAGTTCTGACTTTTTTCATTGTAGTTACTGGATTTTCTCATGTTACATTTTTACATTGTATTAAAAGTATTATTCCCTGCTAACCAGAATAGAATGATTGAATGTTCACTATTACAGAGTTATTCTTCTCTCCATGCTTTGCCCACTCTGTCTACAAATGGCAAATAAAATCATAGCAGTCATTTGCCCTCTGGAAACATTTTATTTTCTTAAATAAAATTTAAGATTTCAAGTCAGAAAAGAAAAAAAAAAAAAGTGGAAATAAAAGTTCCTTTAGTTCATTTCTCCTTTACAAAATTTTGTTACAGAATCAACCAGGTTGGAAGAGACCTCCAAGATCATCCAGGCCAACCTAGCACCCAGCCCTAGCCAATCAACTACACCATGGCACTAAGTGCCTCAGCCAGGCTTTTCTTGAACACCTCCAGGGACTATGACTCCACCACCTCCCTGAGCAGCCCATTCCAATGCTAATCACTCTCTCTGGTAAAAAATTCCTCCTAACATCCAGCCTATACCTCCCCAGCACAATGTGAGCCTGTGTCCCCTTGTTCTGGTGCTGTTTACCTGGCAGAAGAGACCAACCCCCACCTGGCTACAGCCTCCCTTCAGGTAGTTGTAGACAGCAATGAGGTCACCTCTGAGCCTTCTCTTCTCCAGGCTAAACAACCCCAGCTCCCTCAGCCTCTCCTCACAAGGCTGTGTTCCAGGCCTCTCACCACCTTCATCACCCTTCTCTGGACACGTTCCAGTATGTCAGCATCTCTCTTGAACTGAGGAGCCCAGAACTGGACACAGTACTCAAGGTGTGGCCTGACCAGTGTTGAGTACAGGGGCAGAATAACCTCCCTTGTCCTGCTGGCCACACTGTTTCTGATACAGGACAATATGCCATTGCCTCTCTTGGCCACCACTCTCTTGTTCCCTTCTAAATCTTTCTGGTAACCACCTTTATATAAAATCATTAACATTGTGATTTTGTTACACCTCCATCGTGGAGTTTCACACTGTTAAATTTGGAAGTGCAACTGATGAAGGATTTTGGCTTATGTAATGTTCTGAACTAGCTGAACAGTCCAGAGAAGCTGAAGACTTATGAATACTTGATAGGCATCCCTAAGTGGTCACTCCACCGATAGCTATCAGCTGTCCAGACTTTTGTGCAAGTAGCTGCATAGAGAGACCAGAGCATCCTGATAAATTACTTAGGAGAATTTCTGTTCAACTGCAATAAACGAACAATAATGATGAGGCATTTTGGAACATTTTTGTATGTTCTTCAAAGTGCCATTCAACAAGAAAATCTCTTCTGATTTGGCCAACATTTTTTTCTGAATCAGTAAAGATAAAGCTTGTACCTACTTAATATCTCACAAAATCCAGCAATATACCTCTTAATCTGACCATACATCACTGTAACTAAACTCCACACAGGCAGAAGCAGGTGATGTAAGGGTTAAATAATTTCCTTCTCTCTCTTTTTTTTTTTTTTCTATTCTGTGGAGGAAATTTTAGGCCTAGCAGAAGTCTAAACTTTTGTTTAAGAAACTTGCCAGTGAGAAATGGTCAGATCAGCCCATTTCACATTATTTTTATTAATAGCTTCTCCTTACTTCAGTAGGGCATCATTATTTATCTTTGTCAATGACCATGACACACAACTAGTTTCATAGGCACCAAACAGATAAGCTGAAGGCTAAAGGTTCAGCTCCAGAGGGAGCAGAAAATCAACATGAGTGATGCAGATGGCTTCTTCATGGCGCTAATTATCTTTTGTAAAAGATATCACTGAAGGCAAAATGGAAACTGAAGCAAGAGTAATTTTAATAGAATCTTACATTTGTCTTCTTTTAAGAAGACAAGTGACTTTTTTATTTGCATCAGGGCCCATGGCAACAACAGTAGTTAGTAGCATGCTGATTATAGCACATTAAAATTCCAGATGTGCTTTTGTTCAGATTGGTCTGTGTCCACATTGCTTTGGATCTTTGAATGTAGCACGGAACTGATACACAGGAGGTTCTGTGTCTGTGGAACTGTCATGGAAGGTTAATAACAGTGCAAGGCTGTGCTATATTGCTTCTGGGTTTGTCTTTGGCAGCTGTTATTAAGTGAATATAAGTGGGTCAGGCTTTACCAGAAGTTGTCATTGACACATTTCAGAATCAACTATGGCATTTGATAATGGATCTGGTCCCTGACGTAGAGTTCCCTAGATGACTCCTAACTCCTATCTGTTGTAAAGCATCTTAAAATAGAATTGACTAAATTGCTGAATGTTTTATGTGTGGTAGGTGTTATAGGGTTCTTAGTCAAGAGACAGCTGTTTGGTGTGTATTGGGTAAACACCTCCCAGTGACAGTATTATCATATAATCACTGGATGTGTATGGTGTTGTGAGGCCACTGATCATTGTGTTCTATAATTGGAACTGAACTGAGTTTTATATCTCTGCAGGATGCAAAGTATGCTTTCATTTCTGTGAAAGTTTGTACTAATTGGGGCTTAAAATGGTGCTTTCTTCGATGCCCATTTGCAAATGATGTACTTCACATGAAAATTTCTGGTTTTCGTTGCAGAGCTAGTGTCACCTACTGAGAAGGAGTCCCTACATATCATACATTTGACTAAAATATGATCAGCAATAGAATCTGAGTGGAATATTTCTAACAAAGTATCACTATTAGAAGAAGTATAACTGAATTACTGGATTCATTTGCCTAAGCAGGGCTAATTAGAATGGACAAATCACTGCTCTAAAATTACTGTACTTCTCAAGCTAATGTCACTGCAGAGACCTGGTATCTCATTCAGAGCTTGCTTGGGAATCTCTGGTACAGGTGGATTGATCTATGTCAAAAGAAAAAAAAAGAATCCCAACACCTCTAAAGAGTGTAATGAATGTATTCTCATTCATAGCACTGCTCCTTAAGTACCAATTGAGCTGTCAAAGGGATCATAAAATCTACATCTATGGGGGGAAAAAGGAGTTTAAAGGAGTAAAATCAAGACCTAATTGTCCATTAGTTTTAATCATCTTCTTGTTCACTTGTGCTATTTTGAACTGCCTCAGCTCTGAGACCAATCTGCTCTAAAGGTGGCTAATCCTAGGTGATAAAGGTGCAAGCCAGAGTGTATCTCTTAGTCTAAGAACTGGAACTGAACTCTAGCTGTCTAGCCTCTAATGGTTTCTGCTGGCATTTCAATCCCTAGTCATTCAAACACTGGGAAACTGTCAACATATGTGAAGGTAGGACACTTAATTTTATTGGTACTTGTCTTCTGAGAGGGAAGTGGTGGCTCCCTAGCAACTCATGTGTATCTCTGTGGGGCATATAACTACCTGAAGGAGGTTGTAGCCAGGTGGGGGGTTGGTCTCTCCTCCCAGGCAAGCAGCAACAGAAGAAGGGGACACAATCTCTAATCGTGCCAGGGGAAGTATAGGCTGGATGTTAGGAGGAAGTTCTTACCAGAGAGAGTGATTAGCATTGGAATGGGCTGCCCAGGGAGATGGTGGAGTCACTGTCCCTGGAGGTGTTCAAGAAAAGCCTGGATGAGGCACTTAGTGCCATGGCATAGTTGATTGGCTAGGGCTGGGTGCTAGGTTGGCCTGGATGATCTTGGAGGTCTCTTCCAACCAGGTTGATTCTATGAGTCTATGATTCTATGAAGGTGAAGAAGTCTGTTAGTTTTTTTTTTGTTTGTTTAGTTTAAAACAGAAAGTAATTTTGACAGAAAAACATATGGCTTCTTTTACTACATGGAGAAATAGACCATCTGGGAACCTCTCAGGAGAAGTCCTTAGAAAATAACTTAAATTCATCATTTTGATAATAAAACAAATTCATTTGCTGTACTGAATAATTAGCATTGTTGTCTTCTCATTAATATTCCAGTTAAGCTGTTCATGGATTTGCCACTTAAGTAGTTAAACAAGTTGCATGGTAAGTTATCACTGCTAACATAGCCTGTGCCATATTTTTGCTTACCTACTTGCTTCATCTCCCCAATCTCCTTAAGTTTCATCCCCTTAAGACTAACACATTTTAATACCATTACATGAAATAGCATTTAATTCAACATTAGACACTTCCATTTACATGTCTTCATGAGCACTGAACACCTTAGGTTCCCCTTAGTCAATGGAGAGATGATCAATACAATCAGTAGAATCTAGAAAATTATTAGCTCAAAAAAATAGAAATTCTACAACTAGAAATTCTGCTCAGAAAACAGAGAAAAAAATAAATAAAGTAGTGAGATATTGGAGTAGGAAGCTTGTAGAGTCTCCACCTTAGAGTTATTCAAAACCCAAATGGACATATCTTGAGCATCCTGCACAAGATGATCTTCATCTGCACAGGAAATTGCACTAACCTTTGGAAGTTTGTCCCCAAATTACCTCTTCTATGGTTTTGTGATTTTGCAAGCAAATTACCAGAAAGCATCAGTCTGCTCTTCTCCCGTTGTTGAATTCACAGAGGCAGAGAAGAGGCAGTATTGGAAGATTAAAACAACAGCCTTGCGTTGCAGGCATTTATATAGGATAATTAAGTTTTTGTTCTTCTGATGTGGAGGTTTGGGTGTTCCCCATCCCCCACCCCCCCCTTTGTAAATCACCCAGACTAGACTCGGACTGCTCTGGAAATTGAATGAAGCTTATTATTTACAGCTTAGCACAATATACAAGCAGATATTCACAGTATATACAGTTATATACAGAAATATACAAGGTAAAAGGTAATACAGAAACACAACAGCCCTCCCAGAAACCTGTCCCCAGGAGGGGCTCCCAACTGCCCTTCCACCTTCTCCCACCCTTCAATCTTACCTCAGACATTGCCTTGTGCCACAAGGAAGAATGGAGGGTCGGCCAGGGGGGTTAGGAAGCAAGTGGATTAATCAGAGACAGAGGGTGAGGTTAGAGAGAAATGCAGCTCAAAGACCAGGCAGTGCCCGAATGCCTGAATGCCTTATCTGTGTTTATTCTGTTGTTCACAGTATCACAGTCTCACAGTATCACCAAGGTTGGAAGAGACCTCATAGATCATCAAGTCCAAGCCGTTACCACAGAGCTCAAGGCTAGACCATGGCACCAAGTGCCACGTCCAACCCTGCCTTGAACAGCTCCAGGGACGGCGACTCCACCACCTCCCTGGGCAGCCCATTCCAGCAGCCAATGACTCTCTCTCAGTGAAGAACTTTCTCCTCACCTCAAGCCTAAATTTCCCCTGATGCAGCCCGAGGCTGTGTCCTCTTGCCCTGGTACTTATGCATCTGGTTCTCAGGAATCTCAGCAAGCCTATGAGTGAAGTAGACATCACTATTGTTTCTTTTTCACAGCCTGTGATCTAATCCTCCTCACCAAAATATTTTAGCTAGCTTCAAACTAGGACATCTGCTCCTAATACACTTTATGTAATGATTATTTGTTTTTAAGTATCATATTTGCTACAGTAGGCTCTAATGACGCAACTTAAGGATCTCACACCACCATTCATGGAGCAAGTGTTCACCCTGTTACATGGCTGAACATGACCATGTTTCAGGCACTGACTATTTCTATCTTACTTAATATGCATGCTTACATTTGAGGCAGACCTGGAAGAAACAGGACTGGGGAGAAGGGTGCAAGTCACATGAATTATATAGTGCATAGCCCATAAGTGTAATTCTGCTTTAAAGTAAATGCAGATGCTCTGGGAAGTGAGTATCTCAATGGCTTCAGCCAAATCTTTGCCAAAGATATGACCAAAAGGTACAAAACCAGACAATTTTTTTTCCTTAGAAAGAAGGCAGAATTACTACAATAACATTTGGAACCAAGGCAATGACTGTAAAATAAGAGGTTCAAGTGTTTCTCAGGGATATTTAAAACCTTCATCTCGTAATCATATAAGGAATTGCAATAGACCTAATCTATTGCTTAAGGGGCTTTGGTTTACACTTTTTTTTCCTTCTTTTTTCTTTTTTTAAATTTTTAAACTTTATTTTATTTTGTTACGCATGGAATTTGTGTTAAGAGATTAAACTTGTGGCAATCTATAACTTATATTGGCATCAAAAGAGTCAACTCTGCACCGAGCACTCTTGTCTTTTAACACTATTAAAATATGCTTTTAATGGGAAACAAAAAGGTGCACACTTTAAGACTCTCTAACTGACATTTCACAGGGAAATGCCTCTCAGCTTCTAGGAAGAGCTGCAAAAGTGCAGAGAATGCAATTAATCACCCTGCCTCTTTCACTATTTGATTCTGCAACAGCAATTGAACAAAGCCACTCTTATTTGCATATTGAACACTATCAGTGTCAATATCTCAGCAGAAGAGAAAGGTCTGCCCTTGTTACATCTAATTTTGTAAGCCTAACAGACTGCAGAGGATTGCACTGTTCATTTGTTTCCTAAAAAATCTGAAGTTAAGCCTTTAAAACAGATCTCTGATCTGAACGCTCAATAAAAAGGTAGAATTAAAGGGGGAAAAAGAAAGGTACATTTTAGGGTCTATCTATGTCAGAATTTTAGGTCAAAGCAGTAGTGTGCTTCTGAAGGAAATATCCTGACGGTGCCTATTTATAATACTTGGATTTTTATCTCCAAGTGAAGTGAAACTAGAAGATTTGTTCTGGCATTACAGCTACTTCCAATAACTACCAGACATTTAGCACAGAGTGGTAGAGAGGAGTTAAGTCTGAAATAAAGTCAGTACTAAGACCTCAGAAAACTTTTGAACTCACTAGTAACTATGAGTGCAAATTTTGCCCCTTATGAAGAAAAAAAGGAAATTGACTGTGTCACCTCTAAATTAATCTGCCATATAGATTTGTGTTAATGATACCTACAGTGCCAGGTTACTCTTGCAGGATTTTTATGAGCTGTGATTTTTTTTTTTTCTTTTTCCATTTATTTCCTTTTTCATTTTTTTTTCTTCCAAGTTAAAAAGACTTCTGCCAATAGGTTCTGCAAAGTAGAAACAACAGAATAGTTGGGAGACAAAGTTGTAAAATGTCACTAACCAAGCTTTTAAGTCATAGAATCATAGAATCATAGAATGGTTTAGGTTGGAAGGGACCTCAAGGATCATCCAGCTCCAACCCCCTGCCATAGGCAGGGACACCTCCCACTACAGCAGGTTGCTCAAGGCCTCATCCAGCCTGGCCTTAAATGCCTCCAGGGAGGAAGCATCCACAACCTCCCTGGACAACCTGTTCCAGTGCCTTACCACCCTCACTGTAAAGAACTTCCTCCTAACATCCAGTCTAAATCTCCCCTCTTCCAGCTTAAACCCATTCCCCCTCGTCCTGACATTACTAGACCGTGTAAATAGTCCCTCCCCAGCCTTCCTGTAGGCTCCCTTCAGATACTTGAAAGCCACTATGAGGTCTCCTCGAAGCCTTCTCTTCTCCAGGCTGAAGAGCCCCAACTCTCTCAGCCTGTCCTCATAGCAGAGCTGCTCCAGCCCTCTGATCGTCTTCATGTCATGTATCATAAAAACTTAGGAATGATTAATCAGAAGAGATTTTCATTAGTATACAATTTCCATTACTTTCCGTATAAAAGAAGTCAGCTGAAGCCAAATGGAATTTATGAGGCTTTTCTTTCTCTGTATTTTAAAATTATTTCTTCACTATGAAGCAGTAAATCATTTGTCTATAAACACATAATTTTGTTATTGAAAGATATTCTGGTGTTTCACCTCTCTTTTTAATTTCAAATTAAAGAGGGAATTCAACAATCGCTGTAAAATCAAAATTCTGTGCTACCCTAGCTGTGAGAGTCTAAATCCTCTCTCTTGTTCATCAACAAAGATAAAGATTGCATCTCTCTCCCTAATCAACAAAGATAAAGATTGCCTTTGTTAGCTTCCGGGACTCAGACTCGCTTGGCCTAAAGCTCAGGGATGCAAATCAACAGACAACGCCTTGGAAACTCCTGGACCTCAGCCTGGCTGGAATGCCCAGGATGCCTACATCTCATCTCGGCTACCCCAAGGGAAAAGGTCTATGTGTATTCAGGGTATGGACAGGTACAGCCAGGGAGGGGGCGGAGGCCCTCCCCCACAACCACACCCCCCCCCCCCACGGACCNCTCCCACCAGAGCATCGAGTGGCACTCCCACCGGACCACCAGTGGCACTTCCGCCGGACCACCAGAGCTGCACCACCACCAGAACTGCACAAAAGATCATCCCTGGGCCACACACCCGTCTCTCTCTCTCTCTCTCTCTCTCTCCCCCCCATCTGTGACTGACGGTAATATGATCCCAGCTCTTCTCCTTCCCTGCTCCTTCTCTTCTCCATCGTTCTTCTTATCCCCCTCTCTCTCCTCCTTCCCCCTCTCTCCCTCTGTTTTGTTCCACCTTATCCTTTAATAAATTGTTTTGTGATGATATGTGGTCTCATTTGCACCTTAATTTCGCAATAAGGAGATCCATAAGAACAGATCTTGCTCCTCTGGACAGAGATATTGTTAATCTCTGTCCTCTGGACCTTGACAGGTAGCACAAGTTATGACCTAAAAATTTCAGCGACTTTATTCTTGGAACATGCTGCTATTTGAAAATGGTTCAGAAGAACAATGATACCTTCAAAATAATAATTCTGGTAATAAAAATTTCATGCCATAAGTACAATTTGGCTTGGTTTAGTGCAATGTGGACTCTTTAGTTTTTTCTTCTTTGAAAATAGACAATCAAAAACTTTTAATGAATCATGTCACATTTTTATTCTTTGGTTCAGGATACAATAGAATCATAGAATCAACCTGGCTGGAAGAGACCTGAAGATCATCCAGTCCAACCTAGCGCCCAGTCCTGTCCAATCAAACAGACTATGGCACTAATTGCCTCATCCAGGCTTTTCCTGAACACCCCCAGGGACAGTGACTCCACCACCTCCCTGGGCAGCCCATTCCAATACCAATCACTCTCTCTGCCAACAACTTCCTCCTAACATCCAGCCTATACTTCCCCTGGCACAACTTGAGACTGTGTCCTCTTGTTTCATTGCTGGTTGCCTGGGAGAAGAGACCAACCCCCACCTGGCTACAGCCTCCCTTCAGGTAGTTGTAGACTCAAATGAGGTCACTCCTGAGCCTCCTCTTCTCCAGGCTAAACACCACCAGCTCCCTCAGCCTCTCCTCATAGGGTTTGTGTTCCAGGCCCCTCACCAGCTTTGTTGCCCTTCTCTGGACACGTTCCAGCACCTCAACATCTCTCTTGAATTGAGGAGTCCAGAACTGGACACAGCACTCAAGGTGTGGCCTGACCAGTGCTGAGTACAGGGGAAGAAGAACCTCCCTCCTCCTACTGGCCACACTGTTCCTGATAGAGGCCAGGATGCCATTGGCTCTCTTGGCCACCTGGGCACACTGCTGGCTCATCTTCAGTCTACTATCCACCAGTACCCCCAGGTCCCTTTCCTCCTGGCTGCTCTCCAGCCACTCTGTCACCAGCCTGTAGCCAGTATTGGAAATCAGTACCCAAAATCTAGCATGTGTTATTCAATTTTCAAGCCAGTAAAGATTAACTTAAAGTGACTTAAATGATATTTAAAACAGCACACCTCTGTCAGTAAGCAAAAAAAGGTAAAAAAAGAGTCATAATTACAGAGAATATTTCTACAGGAAAAAAGGAAAGAAAAACAATGTAAACAACTGCTTCCTCAAAGATAAGCAGACTAAATGGCAGGAAGAGAAACATGTTGAAAAGCAAATTAAGAGAAAAAGTTATATAAAAATATAGAAGTCTAAAAATAAAAACAGCAAAAAGTGAAAGCAAGGACAGGCAGCATAGGAGGAATAGTCTGCCCAGAGAGGTGGTGGAGTCTTCATCTCTGGAGACATTCAAAATCCACTTGGATATGTTCCTGTGAGACTTCCTTTAGGTGAACTTACCTTGGCAGAGTGGTTTGACCTATTCTGTGATTGAGTGCATACAGACATGGTCTGAGCAGTCTGGGATCGGGTTAGGGAAGGTAAAGCCCTGATAGAATTAAATCCAACCAGGAACATCAAAGGCAGTAAGAAAAGCTTCTATGGGTGAGTCAATGATAAAAGAAAGACCTCAGAAAATGTATACCCTCTCTGGAAGGAAATGAGTGACCTCATTGCCCAAGATATTGAGAAGGCTGAGGTAAAGACTGTAAAGCTCCAGAGTGACCTCGTAGCAGCCTTCTAGTACCCGAAGGCTGAGGTAAAGACTGTAAAGCTCCAGAGTGACCTTGTAGCAGCCTTCTAGTACCCGAAGGGGGCCTAAAAAGAAGGTTGGAAAAGGAACTTTCACAAGGGTATGTGGTGACAAGACAAGGGATAATGGCTTTAAGCTTAAAGAGGGGAGATTTAGATTAGGTGCAGTGAGGTACTGAAACAAGTTGTCCAGTAAGTTTGTGGATGCTCTCTTCTTGGACATGTTCTGAGCCGATTTGGATGGGGCTTTGAACAACATGTTCCAGAAGAAGACATTCCTTCCCATGGTAGAGGATTTGGAACTAGGTATCTTTAAGATCCCTTCCAATTCACACCATTCTATGATTCTATGATTCTATAACTATAATAAAATCCGTATTTGTGTGAGGCAAAACTGTACCACCTATCTTTCTGTCTTCTTAGTTGGAATTACAGCTGAGTATAGGAGTAGTCAGAAAGATGGGAAGATACCTCAGAAAGACAATACCTTTTTGGGGCTGAAAACAATTTTCTTAAATACATTTTGATACGCAGACAGATGATAGGATCACAGGATCACAGGATGTTAGGGGTTGGGAGGGACCCAAAGAGATCATCGAGGCCAACCCCCCTGCTGGAGCAGGACAATACTATCTAACACAGAGCACAGAGGAACACAGCCAGACAGGCCTTGGATGTCTCCAGAGAAGGAGACCCCACAACCTCTCTGGGAAGCCTGTTCCAGTGCTCTGTGACCCCTACAGTAAAGAAGTTCCCCCTTGTGTTGAGGCAGAACCTCTTCTGCTGCAATTTACACCCATTGCTCCTTGTCCTATCACAGGAAGCAAGTGAGCAGAGCCTGTGCCCCCCCCACTCCTGGTCAGCCTTCAGATACTTATAAACATTTATCAAATCCCCTCTAAGTCTTCTTTTCTCCAGACTAAAAAGCCCCAGATCCCTCAGCCTCTCCTCATAAGCCATGACAACAGACAGGTGGTTCCCATCTAGCTCTAGTGCAGTTGTGCTCTTTTGGCCAGAAATTACTTCAGTCACAAAGCAGGGAAAGGTATACATATGTATGTTCTCCTTTTGTGAGACTATTGTCTGTGTCAGGGAATCAATTGCTGTGATGACAGAGTATCAGACACTTTCCAGAATATCATATATAGCTGTGTAAGAGATGAATAGACAGATCTGTGTGAGACAAGCTTTTAGGCCAAGTGGACTTTTGGCCTGATTCTGGTACAGTTAATTTTATGCTATTCTTCGTGTCTGACATATCACTTAATAATGAGTGTACCCTTGCAGACAGAAAGCTTTGAAGAGATAATTCTCCATGTAATAATCCATCTGCAGACTCAAGTGTTACATTTGGAACTAAATTAAGCTTCCATGGCATGCAACCTTGAAATATGAATTTTCTTATTGTGATGCTTGGATTAGGCTTTCCTTGAAGATTTATTAAGAAGCCAAGAATGCATCTATAAAAAGAAATTCCAGTGTAGAGTTCCTCTATTTTTTTTCCTTATTTTTTAATGTGTGATGACATTGCTGTATTGGGAGGAATTGAAAAGGGATTAGACAAATATTTGATATAGAAAAGGCAAACATGAAGTCCAGTGAAGTTCCCTCAGCACAGTTAGACAACAGTGCATGAGATATGCCTTCACAAGTAGCATTATGTGTACTTTTATCCCCTGACCAAACATCAACAACAGTCTATTAATTGTATCTATGTTGTCACAGATATATTAAAATACCTGTTCTGTGTCAAAAATAAATCCTGTGAGGAGTTATCTTCTCTGACATAAGTGTGATGAAAACTCTTAAAATAAGAATATAGTTTCTCAGTCTTTATTCTACCCAATAAGACACAGTAGAGGATTCAATGTTGAATCAGGGTAACTTTGGAAATCTTTAAGAGATATAATTCATCCAGTTCTGGAGCCCCTATTACAAGAGGGATGTGGAGATGCTGGAGCATGTCCAGAGAAAAGCCATGAGGATGCTCAGAGGGCTGGAGCGGCTCTGCTATGAGGGCAGACTGAAGGAGTTGGGACTGTTCAGTCTAGAGAAGAGGAGGCTCCCAGGTGACCTTATTGTGGCCTTTCAGTATCTGAAGGGGGCCTACAAAAAAGCTGGGGAGGGATGTTTTAGGCTATCAAGTAATGACAGGACTAGGGGGGAAGGGAGCAAAGCTGGAGATAGGTAGGTTCAGAGTGGCTGTGAGGAGGAAGTTGTTCAGCATGAGAGTGGTGAGAGGCTGGAATGGGTTGCCCAGGGAGGTGGTTGAGGCCCCATCCCTGGAGGTGTTTAAGGCCAGCCTGGATGAGGTTCTGGCCATCCTGAACTAGGATAGGGTGTCCCTGCCCTTGGCAAGGGGGTTGGAACTAGATAATCCTTGTGGTCCTTCCCAACCCTGACTGATTCTATGATTCTATAACTCACATTAGGAAAAGAAAAAGTAAATTCCATCAGTGACTCACGATAACGCAGAGCTCATTATGCTGTTGGCCTGTCGAGGTCTGCAGATACGTAATATGGCTGTGAATAAATGTTTGTGTGTGTAAGTGCTTACTCTTTATTCATTTCCTATTTAACTTTTACCAGATTAATCCTTTAGTCAGTGATTTTTTTTATTGTCCACGTACAGGTTCAGATCCTGCCTGAGTTGTAGGCTTTTGCTCTTGCTCTCTTGCAGTTGTTGGGTAGCATGAGATATCCAACATTTTATGCTGTAGTCCGGCTTGATTTATGAACTCTGATCATTCAAGTAACTCAAGACAACAGTGTCTAGAAAGTCTTAGGTTCCAAGAAGATTTACTAGGTATAAAGAAGGAATCTATTGTATAGGGTTCTTTTTCAGTTGGCCAGCTAAAATGACTGGTCTTGGCAATCACAGAAGAGCAGTCCCTGAGTAGATGTACCAGCAGCAAATAAGTAAAAGAAGAAGTTAGAATAGAATCAACCAGGTTGGAAGAGACCTCCAACATCATCCAGTCCAACCTAGCACCCAGCCCTATCCAATCAACTAGACCATGGCACTAAGTGCCTCAACCCATCTTTTCCTGAACACCCCCAGGGACGGTGACTCCACCACCTCCCTGGGCAGCCCATTCCAATGCCAATCACTCTCTCTGGCAAGAACTTCCTCCTAACATCCAGCCTATACTTCCCCCAGCACAACTTGAGACTGTGTCTCCTTGTCCTGTTGATGGTTGCCTGGCAGAAGAGACCAACCCCCACCTGGCTACAGCCTCCCTTCAGGTAGTTGTAGACAGCAATGAGGTCTGCCCTGAGCCTCCTCTTCTCCAGGCTAAACAACCCCAGCTCCCTCAGCCTCTCCTCATAGGGTTTGTGTTCCAGGCCCCTCACCAGCCTTGTTGCCCTTCTCTGGACACGTTCCAGCACCTCAACATCTCTCTTGAGTTGAGGAGCCCAGAACTGGACACAGTACTCAAGGTGTGGCCTGACCAGTGTTGAGTACAGGGGCAGAATAACCTCCCTCCTCCTACTGGCCACAATGTTCCTGATACAGGCCAGGATGCCATTGGCTCTCTTGGCCACCTGGGCACACTGCTGGCTCATCTTCAGCCTACTATCCACCAGTACCCCCAGGTCCCTCTCCTCCTGGCTGCTCTCCAGCCACTCTGTCCTCAGCCTGTAGCATTGCTTGGGGCTGTTGTGGCCAAAGTGCAGAACCCTGCACTTGGCCTTGTTAAATCTCATCCCATTGGCCTCTGCCCACCCATCCAGCCTGTCCAGGTCCCTCTGCAGGGCTCTCCTACCTTCCAACAGATCAACAGCTGCTCCTAGCCTGGTGTCATCCGCAAATTTCCTGATGCTGGACTCAATCCCCTCATCCAGATCATCAATAAAGATGTTGACCAGGACTGGGCCCAGCACTGATCCCTGGGGAACACCACTACTGACAGCTGCCAACTGGATGTGGCACCATTCACCACAACTCTCTGGGCTCGGCCTTCCAGCCAGTTCCTGACCCAGCACAGAGTGAACCAAATAGTTATAATACCAAATAGTTATAAATGTCAGCTACAGCCTCCCAAAGAGAATCTTCATAAAACTAATTTCTTCTTTACCTCGTGGTTCTGAATGATTTTAGCAACCTCTCATGGGCCTAGTGTTTGTAGCATGTTTGTCCTGATGGAAATGATAAATGACATGTCTGCAACGTTAAAGTGGCCAGCACCCTGTGAATTGCCAAACTGTTAAGTGAAAAAAAGACACAAACTAAACAAATCCACTTTTAAGTTTTTGTTGGTAAGAATATCACACTATTCTAGATTTGACTCAAGCATTTTCCTCTGAGCCCAGACTTTCTGTATCACTTGCAGAAGCACAACTGAAAAATGCTGTTTTCCCTTTCTTGAAGTCATGCTTTAAACCTCAACTCTTGTAGCACTGTTTTTTCCTGTTATGATAGTCCTGCCCTCACTAACCCCTAACAAATAATTTCTTTCTCTTGCTCTGTCTGTTATTCTATATTGTTTCTTTGGTACATGACTTGCACATTTCACACGGAAATGCAGACAGTCATGGGCTTTCTATCCACCCTGCTACCAGTCAGAAATGCATAGCCACACATAGTATGGCACTGAGCACAGTCCTTATGAGAGATGGGGTTCAGTGCTTCCAACTTGGCTGTCACACAGATCTGATTTTCAGACTAAATTTGGATTTTTATCTGCTGGCTTCAAGGATAAGCAGAATGCCCTCAACCCACCTTTGCCTTTAACGAGCCAGAAAAATATCTTGCCGTAATATTCAGCATTTTCTGCCTAAAATTCAGATTTTTTTAAATGAGATTTTATGCTACTTTTAAAAAAAATGTACTTTTTTTTTTTTTTAGGACAAATTATAAATATTCTGAGCTTCTTTTCATTATCAACCTTGAGTTCAGTGCTTTTTAGAGCAGGTAGTTTTATATATATATCATAGTATCATCAGGGTTGGAAGAGACCTCACAGATCATCAAGCCCAACCCTTCACCACAGAGCTCAAGGCTAGACCATGGCACCAAGTGCCACGTCCAATCCTGCCTTGAACAGCTCCAGGGACGGCGACTCCACCACCTCCCTGGGCAGCCCATTCCAGTAGCCAATGACTCTCTCAGTGAAGAACTTTCTCCTCACCTCAAGCCTAAACTTCCCCTGGTGCAGCCTGAGGCTGTGTCCTCTCATTCTGGCGCTGGCCATCTGAGAGAAGAGAGCAACCTCCCCCTGGCCACAACCACCCCTCAGGTAGTTGTAGACAGCAATAAGGTCACCCCTGAGCCTCCTCTTCTCCAGGCTAAACAACCCCAGCTCCCTCAGCCATATATATATATATATATATGAGAATCAAAAGAATAAGTATTAGACTGGTGCCTGCTTCTGAAAGCTTTTCATAACTTTAATAATAGTAGAATAAGTCTAAGGGAGATAAATCAGTGGAGGAAGGCATGTGACCTAAAAGTCAAAAGTGAACTAATAGATGGATTTATTACAAGTCATGTTTTCACATCCATCTAGATAGAACGATATATACATAGAATATCTATATTTTCATGTTAGCAATCCAACAGATCAGACAAAGAAAATCTCAGCACAGAACCTATAATTCATGGCATACTACACCATATTCCAAGCATGTGCACTGCTACTCAGAACAGTAACAAGGAACCCTCCATCAGAGATGTGTCAGTTTTATTTGTGCCGATCCTGCAATCACCTTTCGAGCTATTTGTACTTGAAGCTGAATATATGTGTCAGGCCAGAAAACAAAAGCAAACTCTCAGAACTGCCACATTTCCAATATTGCAAGAGAAAGGCAGGACTGAAAAAACAAGAACAGTAAGGTAAATTTCACCGCAAGCAAAATATCCAGTGGGATCTCACCACAAGGTCTCCATGCAGTTGTTGGTGAAGTTAGTAGAATTCCTGCATTGGTTCATGACCCTTAACAGATATTATGACCAGATCAGAAATGTCTCCTCCAAAGGTATGTCAGCAATGCAGAAACTAGTATCAGGAGTTTAGTGAGTAGTATTTTTGCAGTATGAATTGTAAATAACTCAGTGTCTCATCTTGATGTCATAGTGCAGAACCACACAGGTAACTTTGTTGAGGATTTTTCCCCAGAAAAAAATCTACAAAGTTGACTCCCTCTGACATTTATAGCCATAAAAGATTTCACAACACTAGTGGATAGGCTCCAGATTTCTGTAGATGGCTACTTCCAGCCAAAACCAGCAATCCAGGCCTCATCCAGCTTGGCATTAAAGACTTGCAGGGAACAGGACGTCCACCACATCCCTGGGCAACCTGTTCCAGGGTCTCACCACTCTGGTTCTTAACAGTGAAGAACTTCCTAACATCCAATCTAAATCTAGCCACTTCTAGTTTTGCTCCACTCCCCCTAGTCCTATCACTACCTTGGTGAAGCAGTGTCGGTTGTACCAAATCACCTCTTTGTTACTCTTCTGCCTGAACAGTGCCTCCAGGAGGATCTGCCCCATGATATTACCAGGCACAGATGTGAAACTGTCCTTGTTGTGTAAGAGAAATTCCTGTATCAGATCAGACAGGGAAAACCAGCTACAAATGTAAATTATTCAGAAGCTAACAAAACTCAAACCACTTTCAAATTAGTTTTGGTTGTTCCCTGTAGTAAATTACAAATATTTCCAACTAGGTAAACAGTTAGGAAAGAAACAGTACTGTGTAGGATTATTAAAAACTGGCTGCATGGTCCTATGGATATAACAGTGGCTAAGACTTTCATAAGTTTCAAGTGTAGCCCCTAAATATATATAGTGGCTATCTGTGGCCCAATAAAATCACTCTCTGCTTCCATCCTGGCTTTAGAATAGTGCAATAATGTCTCATTTCCTTAATCTTATCTTATTTCATAAATTCTGTTTACATTTTTGCATCGTGCTTGTACTAAAAGGAATCACAGAATCACAGGAACATCCTGGTTGGAAAAGACCCTTAGGATTACCAAGTCCAACCACTATCCCTACTCTACAAAGTTCACCCTTAAACCATATCGCCAAGCACCACATCCAAATGGCTTTTAAACACATCCAGGGTTGGTGACTCAACCACCTCCCTGGGTTGCTCATTCCAGTGCCTGACCACTTTCTGTGAAAAAATGTTTCCAGGTCCCTTTCTGCCAGACAGCTTCCCAGTCACACTTTCCCAAGCCTGTGGTGTTGCCTGGAGTTGTTGTGACCCAAGTGCAGGACCTGGCATTTGGCTTTGTTGAATCTCATGTCATTGACATTGGCCCATTGATTCACTCTATCCAAGTCCCTCTGTACAGCCTCCATACCCTCATGATGATCAACACTGATGCCAAATTTGGTGTCATACTGATGACACACTCTATGTCTTCATCAAAGTCATCAATAAAGATGTTAAACAGAAGTGGTCCTGACACTGAGTCCTGGGGGACACCACTTATGACCAGCCACCGTCTGGATTTAACTCTATTGACCACCATCCTTTGGGCCCTTTCATAGAATAGAATTATAGAATCATAGCCTCAAACAGGTTGGAAGAGACCTCCAAGATCATCCAGTCCAACCTAGCACCCAGCCCTATCCACTCAACTAGACCATGGCACTAAGTGCCTCATCCAGGCTTTTCCTGAGCACCCCCAGGGATGGTGACTCCACCACCTCCATGGGCAGCCCATTCCAATGCCAATCACTCTCTCTGGGAAGAACTTCCTCCTAACATCCAGCCTGTACTTCCCCCAGCACAACTTGAGGCTGTGTCCCCTTGTCCTGTTGCTGGTTGCCTGGCAGAAGAGACCAACCCCCACCTGGCTACAACCCACCCTTCAGGTAGTTGTAGACAGCAATGAGGTCTGCCCTGAGCCTCCTCTTCTCCAGGCTAAACAACCCCAGCTCCCTCAGCCTCTCCTCATAGGGTTTGTGTTCCAGGCCCCTCACCAGCTTTGTTGTCCTTCTCTGGACACGTTCCAGCACCTCAACATCTCTCTTGAATTGCGGAGCCCAGAACTGGACACAGTACTCAAGGTGTGGCCTCACCAGTGTTGAGTACAGGGGAAGAATAACCTCCCTCATCCCATTTATTTATTTAATATATTCATTTTAAACCACATCAGGTATATGTTAAAATTTAGTATGCACTGAAATTGATATAGGTTTTCCATGTTAAAAAAAACCCTTTCTATTATTTTAAATAATTTTCTGATATTGTGAATTTAATATTTAGCCATAGTGGGAAAAAAAGAGAGTGTTAAGAGCTGCTGAGTGAGGAATAGGGAGCAGAACTGAGTTAGAACTGAAAACTATCTAACTCTATTGAATATATGCAAATCACTGTTGCACTCAAGGTTTTTAAACCTCAGGGGGTTCTGATCATCTTGTATGAAGAGGAACACAGAACCAATAGAAAACTGAATACAAAAATATTAAACTATTTGACACTGCTCAGCTCAGACAAGACATGACTGAGATATAACCAAGATCTGTAAATGCATGAATAATACAGAATAGCTAATAGTATTGTGAATTTGATGACACGGAAATGAGGGGACATCAAATGGAATTATGTAGTGAATTTGTTTTAATACTCAAAGGAAATACCTTCAACATTCAATACTTAAATGGATTGTTTAACCTATGGTTACAGGATGTTTTGGATGCCAAGAGTATAAATGGATTCAAAAGTTGATTAGGCAAGCTAATGGAGGAAAGCTCCACCAAGGACTACTAAACATGGTTGTCTGATGACAGCCTCTGGCTCTAGTTCAGGAGGTGCTTGAACCAAACTACAAGAATATAAGCAAAGAAAGTACCTGTTATTCTTTAAACGTATGCTGCTGGCCACCATCTAAGGCAATCTTCTCATCTAATTTTGCACTGCTACTGTTTTAAAGTGAGAAAGAGAGGGAGTTACACTGAGGGCTCTGTTTTCTGACATTTCCTGCCTGGAATGAAAATTTGAGTTATAAAACAACCCTGATACATCTACAGCATGATGACTCATTTTAGAATAGAATAGAATCAACCAGGTTGGAAGAGACCTCCAAGTCCAACCTAGCACCCAGCCCTATCCAATCAACTAGACCATGGCACTAAGTGCCTCATCCAGGCTTTTCCTGAACACCCCCAGGGATGGTGACTCCACCACCTCCCTGGGCAGCCCATTCCAATGCCAATCACTCTCTCTGGCAAGAACTTCCTCCTAACATCCAGCCTATACTTCCCTCGGCACAACTTGAGGCTGTGTCCCCTTGTCCTGTTGTTGGTTGCCTGGGAGAAGAGACCAACCCCCACCTGGCTACAACCACCCTTCAGGTAGTTGTAGACTCAAATGTTTGGGTTTTTTTAGAATAGAATAGAATAGAATAGAATAGAATAGGATAGAATAGAATAGAATAGAATAGAATCAACCAGGTTGGAAGAGACCTCCAAGATAATCCAGTCCAACCTATCACCTTTTCTTTGTTTTGTTAGAGGGATTTTTGTTTGGTTGGGTTTTTTTGTTGGTTTGGGGGGGGTGTGATTGGTTTTGCTTGGTTTGTTGGTTGTTTCAGTTGGTTGGTTGTTGTTTTATTGTATTTTGGGGGTTTGTCTGTTTTTTTTTTTTAAGTAAAAACATTTAAAATAGCAGTTACACGCAGAAAACTTGGAAGAAGAGTGACAAAAAAAGGATATCAGCCTGGAGATTAGCTCTAATTCCTTCAGACAAAGGAAGCAAGAGGCCTGAGTCTCTTATTGCTTGGACAGAGTCTCTAAGTAGGTGTCCCAGGTCGAGGCTATAGGGTTAAAATTTTTTTCTGGGGACTAGAAGATTGTTATTCAATCCCATAATTCTGCTAGCTCCTTATAGACTCACAACAAGGTCTGTTCGTTCTCCTTTCCTCCTCCTCCTGCCCTGGGCATGTGGCAGGAGCCCACTATCGGGAACATGCAAGCAGTAGGCCTCTTGGCTGGCTGGAGGGGTTTGAAGGGGGGGAGGATTGGAGCACTGGGGAAGGTAGATTTAGTTTCTCTGGGCATGGGGAAACTTCAAGGGGGTTTGCCTTGGATGGGGAAATCGCTTTGTAAGATCTATCGCTGTATTTCTCTCTCTCTAAATACAATTCTGTATTTTCTCTCCAATTTGATCTGAGAGTTTAATTTCTGCCTCCTACCTTTAGTAAACCCACGACAGTAGAGAGCTACCAGTCCTAGAAATGTCACATATGGTGTGTGTAAGGCTCGCTATAGTTAAGTGTGGTGTGAACAACACAGAAACATAGCTGCATCATGGACCATAAGGGAAACAAGCGAAGAAGCAGCCAGGACCGCTCAGATACCAAATTTCACTTTCTTGGAAAATGTCACTGTTGACAGCAGTCCTTTACATGCTTGAAGTACTTCCAAGGTTGGATGTTGGTATGAGCAGAACTTCACTTTTGAATACACATGCAAAGACTGTACAGTTAATACAGTCACCACACACCTGTGGGATAGGAAGTGTGCGACAGCACTGTTATTCATATCCCTCACTCTTCACTATCCAGCACCACCTGAAGCCTGTCTGAACTGCAGCCTTATTTTAGGTTCTGTTGCTTTAGACAGAAGTTTGGTGTTGCTACTGTCATTGTAAAACCAGTCCCAAGTCACCAATAGAACAGTTTTCCTCTTACTAACTTAGCAAAGTGCAGTTATGGATTGGTAAAGGAGGACAAACAAAAGGAATTGAAAAGCATTGCATTTCATGCATATGACCTTTTATTCAAGAACTATTACAAATTTCTTAGCCTTTGAAACTTTAATCTTGTTATATCCAGAGGAGAAGGTATTTTTCTATAATCTCAAACAAATTTATATCACTCAAGGGTCAGTCAGTGTCTCTGTCTCCAGTGTATCAGGATGACACTTTGAAGGTTTGATTTCTGCCTGTCAACTGATATCTCCATGTAGCAGATAATATGACTTGACATCCTATAAACTCATCTATAAGCTTTCACATCCCATGACAGAGAAGCTCCAACTGCACCATCACTATTCATTTGGGAACTGGCAGTTTCTTCTTAAAAACAAAGGCACAGCAACAAATAATATCTACCAGAGATCTTCTTCAATTGGCCAAGATATAGAAGTCCTGAGAGAAAACATCCTAGGCTAACACATCAGACACTACAAAATGTCATAGCATCAGCACTGCTTCATGAAAATAGCTTCATTATATATAAAAATTCCCTTTACAGAAGTTTGCCAGCATATAAATCAATGGGGGGTCAGTCTATCACACACATATCTGTCTTAAGCATGTGCAAAATCACTGCAATAGCATAAACCAGGTGTGAATTGAGACTTACCCCTAATCTACACAGGGTTAAAAAAAATAGTATAGTTGATCAAAATTTAATTTAACAGATATGGACTAATGATTTAATTAAATAGGACAGATCTTGTGATCAGGAAGACGTTTTGTGAATTGCAACTGATTGTGCTTACCTGGAATTATAAAATATTTGTTACATATTTCCAAAAATCTAATATATAGAATGGAATAGAATCAACCAGGTTGGAAGAGACCTCCAAGATCATCCAGTCCAACCTAGCACCCAGCCCTATCCAGTCAACTAGACCATGGCACTAAGTGCCTCAGCCAGGCTTTTCCTGAACACCTCCAGGGACGGTGACTCCACCACCTCCATGGGCAGCCCATTCCAATGGCAAATCACTCTCCCTGTGAAGAACCTCCTCCTAATATCCAGCCTATAATATAGATGAGGGGCACACAAAATAAACAAACAACTAAAGACAGAATAACTCTATTACAAAGGGCAGTTTTCCCTGACAGCATCTTTTCAAATGGTTATGTATGGCTAGAAGTCAACTATGACCACACAGGATCACAGGATAGTAGGGGTTGGAAGGGACTTCCATAGACCAACTCCTCTGCCAGAGTAGAGCCATAGAATCTAGCTCAGGTCACACAAGAATACATCCCATGGAGACCTTGCTGGAAGGCCTCATACTTTGTATATATATATTTATAATTTGTATTTGTTTTTCTTTTTCATTTTTATTTCTTATTTTTCCTCTTTATTTCCTCTTTTTTTCCTCTTAGACAGGTGTGATTTGCTCTTCTTCAGGCAACATAGTGAGCCAGCGAAGATGTCTGGTTACTTCTTCAAGCAGAAACGACAGGGTTAGCCATAACAAGGCTGGTTTCAGTGCTAATGCTACAGGCCAATTTTCTTTTTGTCTCTTTTTAAACTTCTTTCTCCTTTATCTCCATTTTTACCTCTCCATCTCCTATTTCCCCCCATCTTTCTCCTTCCCTTTCCCCCGTCTTCCTCTTTTCATCTCCAACCTTTTTCTCTCCAACTCTTTCCTTTCAGCACCACCTCCCCTTTTCCACCATCTCTGCCCCTTTCCCACCCCACACATAATCTTCCCCTTTTATTCCCCAAACGCAGAGCACCTGGGTTCTGTTGGAATCTCCACCCACCCCAGGTGTGACCACTTTGCCCTCGCTGCCCACTCCTCTTTATAATCGCCCCAAGGAAAGGCAGAAGCCTTAAGCTTGCCCAGCTGGGCAGAGGAGTCCTCCTCTCGTCATCTCTGGTGAGTCCCCATGGTGTGCACCGGGTGTGTTGGAAGTGGACAAAGGCTGGGGGGCCTGGTGGCCCCCCCGGTCTGCTAGGAAGAGGCTTGATCAGAAAAATGTCACTCTTTTTTGGCTAGCTTGTAGAAAATGTCACTTTTCTTTTTGCTAGCTTGTGGCATGACTGCTGAAGTTCAAGTTTCTACTGGCTAAACATAACAACTCAGCTCCTAGCCCAGAAAGGGCTTTCCAACATCGCTGATCATGCAAGGACCGTCAGGCAGAACAGGCAGTGCTGGGTGTAGCAAGGCTTCTTTAAATGGCTTTTCCCAGCTCTGCTCCACATCCCATGGCTTCTGCTGACCTTACTGCTCTTCTCCTGATCCATCACCAGTAAGTCTTTCTCTTTTAAAATACATATTTAGCTGCTGTCTAAGGTCCTTTCCAACTGAAACCATTCTGTGGCATTGCTCGTTTCCTGACTTACTTCTTGTAACTGATTTTGCACTGCAATTGACATACTGCATTAAATTGCCCTCTGGATGTCCCTTTTTCATAAAGGGGATGACAAATGCAAATGTTGCCTTCATGTTTTTTTTCTTCCATGGCAACTCTCTTATACTTAGGAATGAGGAGCTGAGAAGGGAAGCAATTATTTAGGTAAAAATAGCTTGCTACTGCTGTAAAACCTAAAGGTTTCCCAAGGGACCTCAGAACTCATCTGCTCCAACCTCCTTACCATGGGCAGGAACACCTCTCAGCTAGACTCAGCTGCTCAAGGCCTCATTCAGCCTGGCCTTGAACACCCCCATGCAACCTTCCTAGGCAGCCTATTCCAGGGTTTCACCACCCTTGTACTGAAGAATTTCTTTCTTAGCTCCAGTCTAACCCTGCTGTCCCTCAGCTTCAAATCATTCCTTTACCATTTTGGCTGACGGACTCCATAATCGGTACCTCATATCTGCTGATCTAGCAGATTGCTTTGGCAAGATCTCTAGCTGGATGTTAATGGATCTGTAGGCAAATATATTTCTTGGAGCCTACTAAAATCTCTGCTAGTGAGCAATTAAACTGTATTTAAATAATTATGTGGATAGAAAATTTTCTTTTATTGGAAATTCTGTCACTCAGGTATATAGATTTGTCTTGGTTTTGTGTTCTACCAATCTCCAACATGAAGTTTTCTGTTGGCCTTACAGTGACAAGTAGTTCACCATGAGAGGTGTGTTGATACCGAGCTTCTCCACTCCATCACTCAAATATATCAAATCCAATGACCTTTTCCCAGGAAAATAGTTTTGTCTGCAGACAGACCCTCTTAAAATAGCAAATGTCTCTCTGTCTTACAGAGCTGCCTTAAAATAAAGTGGACCTTCTATTTCCCTTTTAGTTTATCAAATCTTTCAGCTACATACATCTTAACCAATTGTGCTTGAGAGTCTCCATATTTCTACACAGCAAGTATTGAAATGCAGTTAATCATAGAATCACAGAATCAACCAGGTTGGAAGAGACCTCCAAGAGCACCCAGTCCAACCTAGCACCCAGCCCTAGCCAGTCAACTAGACCATGGCACTAAGTGCCTCAGCCAGGCTTTTCTTCAACACCTCCAGGGACAGTGACTCCACCACCTCCCTGGGCAGCCCATTCCAATTAAAAATTAAAACATGAAACAAAGTAAGTTTAGTCTTATAACTGGAAGCATTTGGCAGATGCAACAGAATACAAATATGTCTCAGCTTCTGCTGGCAGAGCTGAGCCCCAGATCTGAGTAATTTGATAGCTTTTTCTGTATCCTCATGTTCATGTCCAGAAATCTTGTTCTTAATCTCAGTCCTCGTATGAAGCTGAAAAATCGAAGGAGCTGCCTAAACATCTTATTAGACTTCTGCTTAAAGTGGCAACACTATTTACTGTCTAATGGATTATCTTGCTGTTGTGTTGCCATGTCTAATCAAATAAAAGTACCATTTGTGAACCTGCAGGAACACAAATTTTAAAAGACTGTCTTAAACAGTTTTAATAACTTCTCATGTTAATGTTTTTGTCATCACTATGTCCTGCTAAAGGATTTCTTTGCCATTCGTGAAAGCTGCTGAGCTCTGGTTGTGTCTGTGCTTCAAGGACTGTTAAATAATATTAAAACAAATAATTTTAACTCCAGACAATTTGGAGTATAGATATACACCAACATCTGTTTTATTCCTGAGCCAATTAATTTTCAGGCCTAATCAAAATTAAGTAGTAAAGCCCAGCTAACAAACCCACCAAATCTTCAGTATTACACAGGCATGCACATAGGCATTATATTCATGCCTATAAATTGCATAAATGTGTGATGCATGTGTGCATGCACATATACATACAGATCACAGGATGTTAGGGGTTGGAAGGGACTCAAGGAGATGGAGTCCAATGCCCCTGCCAGAACAGGACAATACTATCTAATACAGATCACAGAGGAACAAATCCAGACAGGCCTTGAAAGTCTCCAGAGAAGGAGTCTCCACAACCTCTCTCTTCTCTCAGATGGCCAGCGCCAAAATGAGAACACACAGCCTCAGGCTGCGCCAGGGGAAATTTAGGCTCGAGGTGAGGAGAAAGTTCTTCACTGAGAGAGTCATTGGCTACTGGAATGGGCTGCCCAGGGAGGTGGTGGAGTCACCATCCCTGGCGCTGTTCAAGGCAGGATTGGACGTGGCACTTGGTGCCATGGTCTAGNCAAGATGGGGTCTCAAAAGTGCAGAGTAGAGGGGGAGGAGAACCTCCCTTGATCTGTGGGACGCACTCTTGGTACACTTCAGGATCCCATTGGCCCTCTTGGCCAGAAGGGCACATTGCTCTGCCATGGTTAACTTGTTGTCCACCAGGACCTCCTGGTCCCTCTCCACAGGGCTGCTTTCCAGCAGCTCACCATTCTCAATGAAAGTACTGAGGGGGTCAGAAATACTGAAATAAGCACATTGTGCAAATATATGTACATATGTGCATACACGTGTGTGTAAACATGTATTCTCTGCATCTATTAATGAACCCTTGCACCTTGCCACGAAACACTGAACCCTTGGCCCAGTCTGGAATGCTCTTTCCTATACTGTTAGAAAGTTCTGACAATTTGATTTACAAGGATATAAAAAGCTAAACAGTGATATGCATGGTGTTGCAATTTTTGCATTATAGCACTGATTTAGCTGTTACACAAATGTGAAAGCAGGAACAAAATTTGTATAACAAAGCAAATTTCTTGTACTGGACATCTTAAATACAGAAGGTATTTTTTATTGAATGCATCTTCTTACCTCATTGAGACAGTTTGAAGCTAGCTAGAATGTTTTGGTGAGAAGAACTAGATTACAGGCTGTGAAAAGAAAACAGTGGTGATGTCTACTTCCCTCATAGGCTTGCTGAGATGTATGATAAAAGCAAAACATAGATAAGGGAGTCTCTCACTTGGGCTGCTGGCTGAGCTGCATCTTACTCTCTAACCTCACCTTCTATTTTGGACTAATCCACTTTGCTTCCTAACCCCCTGGCCGAACCTCCATTCTTCCTTGGGACTGGGGCAAGGTTGAGAGGGGTAGGGGGAAGGTGAGGGGTGGTTGAGAGCCCCTCCTGGGGACTCAGGTTTCTGGGAGGGGAGTTGTGTTTCTGTATTATCTTTTTACCTTGAATATTTCTGTCTATAACTGTATATACTGTAAATATCTGCTTGTAAATTGTGCCAGCTGTAAATATAAGCTTCATTCATATTTCCAGAGCTGGCTGAGTCTAGTCTGGGTGATTTCTAAAGTTGTGGGGGGAGCACCCAAACTGTCACACTCATGAAAGGAGAATGAGTGATTTAAAATATGAATAGAAATACACCTGTGAATAGATGATTTACATATCCAGAGATAATCTGAACGTAATACAAAAGAGTTCTTGGCCAGTGGAAAATGATTTTCATTTATTTACTACCTATCTTGTATGTTTATGACAAATGGTATCTGGAGTTACTGACCCTGAGGTACCCAGACTGGAGCCCATTATAACACATTGTGTTTCTTGCATATTGTTGGCATGCAGAATTTCTCTCACTGAAGAAGAAATCACAGATATAGAATATAGCTATGTCAGTGACCGCTGTCTGGTTCAGTTCTAGCAGGGAACTGGGTTGTCTCTGAAGTGCATGCTTAGGGGGTTGAAATAATTCTATCCAAGGACTTAATCTCTGACCAGAAGGTTAGTGGTTTAGTTTCATTATGTCAGTTGTCCTAATCAGCTGAATTTGGGATGTCCATCTACAAGCTATACACGAAATGGACAAGAGATTTTTCTCTCAGAAGAGAAGAACAGAAGGAAAACAATTTGTATTTCTGCTGGGGGTTTTATTTGCTTATTCTGCTTTTCAGAATGTGTCCTTCACATACCATTTTTAAAGCATTTGTTGAATTAATACTCTGATTTCCATAGTTTGTGCAATAAAGGCTTATTTATGCTAGTTAGCTAAGCAAAACATTTCATGCAAAACATCCTAATTAAAAGCTGCTATATTATTTCTCAATCCCAATGGGATATTTTAACTGGAAATATGGATCCTAGAGATTGTGCTGCCAAATTATATTTTCAGCTATAGCAGAACACCTAAATTAGACTTCAAGCGTTTATTTCAGATGCCTTACAATTTATTGCAAATATTTCCAGTCTTGTATGGATGTAGTGGGCAATATCTTCACTGTATCACAGTATCACCAAGGTTGGAAGAGACCTCACAGATCATCAAGTCCAACCCGTTACCACAGAGCTCAAGGCTAGACCATGGCACCAAGTGCCACGTCCAATCCTGCCTTGAACAGCTCCAGGGACGGCGACTCCACCACCTCCCTGGGCAGCCCATTCCAGTAGCCAATGACTCTCTCAGTGAAGAACTTTCTCCTCACCTCAAGCCTAAATTTCCCCTGGCGCAGCTTGAGGCTGTGTCCTCTTGTTCTGGTGCTGGCTGCCTGAGAGAAGAGAGCAACCTCCTCCTGGCTACAACCACCCCTCAGGTAGTTGTAGACAGCAATAAGGTCTGCCCTGAGCCTCCTCTTCTCCAGGCTAAACAATCCCAGCTCCCTCAGCCTCTCCTCGTAGGGCTGTGCTCGAGGCCTCTCACCAGGCTCATTGTCCTTCTCTGGACACACTCAAGCATCTCAATGTCCCTCTTAAACTGGGGGGCCCAGAACTGGACACAGTACTCAAGGTGTGGTCTAACCAGTGCAGAGTACAGGGGCAGAATGACCTCCCTGCTCCTGCTGGCCACACCATTCCTGATGCAGTCCAGGATGCCATTGGCTCTCTTGGCCACCCGGGCACACTGCTGGCTCATGTTCAGACGGGTATTGATCAGCACCCCCAGATCTCTTTCTGTTTGGCTGCTCTCCAGCCACTCCGACCCCAGCCTGTATCTCTGCATGGGGTTGTTGTGGCCAAAGTGCAGCCCCCGGCACTTGGACTCATTGAACAGCATCCCTTTGGACTCTGCCCTTCTGTCCAGGCCGTGAAGGTCATGCTGCAGAGCCCTTCTGCCCTCCAACCCAGCAACATCTGTCCACAGCTTGGTTTCATCTGTAAACTTGCTGATGTCTGACTTGATGCCCTCGAGTCACACAGGTTAAAAAACATCATCCAGTAGTAATCTGCTTCAGTTATCCAGAATCTTGTGAACCCGACTTGCAACCTTGACAAGTATTTCAATTGAAAACATCTGATGACAGGACTGTCATTAACTCAGGGCATGTGTTTCTCGTTTTCTTTGCTTGTTTTTTAATACAATAAGCTTTCATTTAAAATTAATTAAAAATATACATGAGAAGCTAAGATATTAGCCTATGTTTGCATCCCCAGCTATCACTACCACAAAAGTCTACAGTTACTGAAGACAACAGACAAGCAGATAATTGAATAGAATCAACCAGGTTGGAAGAGAGGGACCTCCAAGATCATCCAGTCCAATACTACAAGTACAAAATAAATGTGTGTGTGTGGGGGGGGAAGTCCTCATTGTCTTGATATATCTAAATTGTTTTGCTTGATGTCAAATTGCATGATTTCCTTTCTCATTTCAATGTAATGGTGTCTTGCAAGAAACCAGAGTTCTGTTCAACAACCTGAAATCCAGGCAGTTTGGTATTCTTCATCTGACAAATGTTGGCATTCTAAGTAATATACTTTGTATGTTACCACTTTGTTCCCTTGCTGAAACTGTAAAAGCCCTTTCAAGTATCTACAGCATGTTTAGTTGTGTTTGCAGGAACAAATTTGAAGTGTTTAGCATGTCATCTGAGTATTTAATAGTTATTAATCTCTTCACTAGCTATAGTAAAATGCATATGTGATTACTTGATGATCAGTCAATAATTCTACCTCTTTGTAAAAAAAAAAAAAAATCAAAAAAACCCTAAATATTAAAATGGATTCTTCATAAACAATTTGTTTTAACCTAATTATTTAACTATTCATAGAATAGAATCATAGACTCAACCAGGTTGGAAGACACCTCCAAGATCATCCAGTCCAACCTCTCACCCAGCCTTATCCAGTCAACTAGACCATGGCACTAAGTGCCTTACCCAGTCTTTTCTTAAACACTTCCAGGGATGGTGACTCCACCTCCCTGGGCAGCCCATTCCAATGCCAATCACTCTCTCTGGCAACAACTTCCTCCTAACATCCAGCCTATACCTCTTCTGGCACAACCTGAGACTGTGGCCCCTTGTCTGTTGCTGGTTGCCTGGGAGAGGACATGAACCCCCACCTGCCTCCAACCTCCCTTCAGGTAGTTGTAGACAACAATAAGGTCACCCCTGGGCCTCCTCTTCTCCAGGCTAAACAACTCCAGCTCCCTCAGCCTCTTCTCACAGGGCTGTGTCCTAGGACCCTCACCAGCTTTTCTGCCCTTCTCTGGACATGTTCCAGTATCTCAATGTCTCTCTTGAATTGAGGAGCCCAGAACTGGACACAGCACTCAATGTGTGGCCTCACCAGTGTTGAGTACAGGGGAAGAATAACCTCCCTCGTCCTACTGCCCACAGTGTTCCTGATACAGGCCAGGATGCCATTGACTCTCTTGGCCGCCTGGGCACACTGCTGGCTCATCTTCAGCCTACTATCCACCAGTACCCCTAGGTCCCTTTCTTCCTGGCTGCTCTCCTGCCACTCTGTCCCCAGTCTGTAGCACTGCTTGGGATTATTGTGGCCAAAGTGTAGAACTCTGCACTTGGCCTTGTTAAATCTCATCCCATAGTAGCATTCACAAGAGAAATTGAGAATATCTATAGATAGAAATTTATAACTCAGCTAGTTAAACTTGGCACACTTACAGTCAATAAAAGAAAGTGGCATTTGTCATATAATTAATCAATTTTTGTTGACTAATCTGTGATGTGATTAATTGTACTTTAAAATTATGGAAATGTGGGTGATGAGCTCAAACGCTGGACAGTTACATTTGGGAAGGTCAATCTCAGCCCTAAAGTCTTGAGGTGGTGTGGCTGTGCCTGGGCACCAGATTCCCACCAAAGCCTTTCTATCACTCCCCTTCTTAGATGGACAGGAGAAAATATAACAAAAGGCTCAAGAGTTGAGACAGAAGCAATTTAACAGGACAAAAAGCAAAGCAAAGGTGGTGCTTGGAAGCAAGATCAAATGAAGGAAGATGTATTTCTCTCCTTCCATACAGCAGATGACATTCAGTCACTTCCTAGGAAGCAGAGCTTCAATACACCCAGAGGTTGCTCAGGAGGGCAGATGCCATCAGCGAATGTCCCCATACTTCCTTCTTTCACTTAGCATTTTTTATCTGAGCTGATGTCATATGGCATGGAATACACCTTTGTAATGTTTGGATCGGCTGGTCCAGTTGTGTTCCCTGCCAAGGTCCTGCCCAGCCTTCAGCCTACCAATGGAGGTGGGGGGAATGCTGGAAAAGCACACCCTTGGTACTTGGCTCAGCAGTAGCCAAAACACTGGTGTGTTATTAACACCCAGCTACATCACTGCAAAGCAGCCCTGGAAAAATGCTCCAGGCAGAATTAACTCCAGCTCAGCCAAACCCAGCACAAGTCTCTAAGCATATGATTCACAATCTAAGGCTAAAGAATTCATCCATACCATGCTTGATAGTATAAATCGTTGCAGTCAGTGCTGTTTAGGGTATGATTAATTTCATCCTGCTGTGGATTGCTAAAATAGACTCTCAGAAATGTTGCATGGAAGGCACCTTTGGAATATCATCTGATCCATCCTCTCCTTCAGAGCTAGACTCTCAACAGCATTAAGTTTGATCAGCTATGGGTTTCTCTGGGTAAACATTAAAAAGACCAAAGTCAGGAGATGTCCTTATCTCTGAGTTACCTGGGTGACCACTGCTCCTTACTGATCTTGATTTTCAGAATGTCCAACATGAACCATCAAGACAGATTCTATGACCTTTGTCACTTATTGTTTGCTACTACCAAAAAGAATTTAGTCCTATCATCTTTGTAACTGTTACTGAAATAGTTTTAGGCATCTTCTAATAATTTCTTAATCACCTATACACCAGACTAATGAAGCTTAGCTTCTTCAGCCTCTCCTCATTTCTCACATGCTCAAGACTCTGACAGTTCTGTCACTTGGAACTCTACCAGGTTTTCCACAACTTTCTTGAATAAAAGAACCCACTACTCTTGGACTGAGTTCAGAGATTGTCCACAAAGATGATCTGATGGCTGGAGCACCTCTGATGTGAGGATAGTCTGAAGGAGCTGGTGTTGTTCAGCCTGGAGAAGACTCTAGAGTGACCTTAGAGCTGCCTTCCAATACCTGAAGGGAACCTATGGGAAGACTGGAGAGGAACTTTTCATAGGGTGTCTAGTAATAGGACAAAGGGGAATGGTTTTAAGCCGAGGGAGAGTAGGTTTAGACTAGATCTTATGGAGAAGTTCTTCTGTACAAAGCTGGTGAGATTCTGGAGTAGGTTGCCAGGAGAGGCTGTGGATGCCCACTTCCTGAAGGTGTTCAAGGACAGACTGGGTGAAGTCTTAAGCAACCAAACCTAATTGAGAGGCATCCCTGCTTCTGGAGGTTGGAGCAGATGACCTTTAGAGTCCCTACCAATCTAAGGTATGCTATGATGATGAGTACTGGGTGCAGGAGACCAGAATTGGCCTCATCAGTGTCAGTTACAAGGAATTACAGCTTCTCTCAATATAGTGGTCATGTTTCATCTAATATAATCCAATATATTATGGCTATGGTGTTATTTGAAATGGAAACTCATTGCCAGTTCATATCCATTGTGGTGTTGAGTCTTCGCAATCTCCATATGCATTTCAGGAAGGCTATTAGACAGTAGCTCCACATCCTATACCACAAAATTGCTACACTCCAGGTGCAGAACTTAACACTGCTGCCTGCTGAACTTCTTGACATTTCTGCCAGGTGTCAGTCACTGGGTGCACACTTCCCCTTGAATACAGTGAGTCAGACAATCTTCAGTCTACTAACTAGCTCTTTGATCTAGTCAATATGTCCTCAGCTTCCAAATAAGAATACCTGGGAAAAGATGTTCAAAGCTTTGATAAATCTGAGAATATCTGCACTTTGAATAAATACATATTACACCATTCTTTCCCTATACACATAGTTATCTCATTGCAGCCTTTCACCCTGAACAAGGATGATTTACCCTTTATAAGTCCATCTTAAATATTCCTGGTTGATGACTTATCCACATCTTTGGAACTAAACTCAGAAAAGAATTGACTCAACTTCCTTCTAAGGACTGAGATAATTCTAATTTCAAAGATCTCATTTCTGTCTTTATTACAAAGTGGAGGCCTTCTCTGCTTGCCAAGTTTTTTCCCGTCTTTGCTCACTTTGACTACATATCTTCCCAACAGACATCATTGTTCTTCAAATGAGTCATCATAGCTGAGATGGCAGCATCATCTGCCCTGCAAGGTAAGACAGATATGTCTGCCCTTAGCCTGGAACAACAGTACCTGAATAGAAAATAGAATACAATAGAATAGAATCAATCAGGTTGGAAGAGACCTCCAGGATCATCCAGTCCAACCTAGCACCCAGCCCTATCCAGTCAACTACACCACGGCACTAAGTGCCTCATCCAGGCTTTTCCTGAACACTCCCAGGGATGGTGACTCCACCACCTCCCTGGGCAGCCCATTCCAATGCCAATCACTCTCTCTGGCAAGAAATTCCTCCTAACATCCAGCCTGTACTTCCCCCAGCACAACTTGAGGCTGTGTCCCCTTGTCCTGTTGCTGGTTGCCTGGGAGAAGAGACCAACCCCCACCTGGCTACAACCTCCCTTCAGGTAGTTGTAGAGAGCAATGAGGTCTGCCCTGAGTCTCCTCCTCTCCAGGCTAAACAACCCCAGCTCCCTCAGCCTCTCCTCATAGGGTTTGTGTTCCAGGCCCCTCACCAGACAGCCCCACCTGTTGATCCCAATGGGGTTGCTGTTCACCCAGAAGAACAAAATTTGAACTTGAGTCACGTAAGAAAACTGAATAATAGGTATTGCATTACAGGAAGCTATCCTGATACTCAGCAAGTGTCTCATAAAAGAAGGTAATTTTGTTGGCTAGAAGGGAAAACAGAGGCATGCTATTTGTCACAAGGTTCCACAGCTGAGTTGATAGAATTGGTTTTGGGAAAAAAGTTATCTGCAAGTTTGATTTAAAGTACTGATGTGATTATGTTAATATTCTAATAATTGCTAATGTGCATTTGAGGTTAAGAAAAAGAGGGATTTGTGTAGGTAATAAGAATTAGACATTCTAATGTATTGATCTCAATGTATGTAGGAATATCTTAGAGAATTATTATGTAAAGTAGATAAAATTAGGTGATTTTAAAGGAGTGATTCTTCACAGTTTTCCCCAGGGCAGTTTTATTAACGCCAGGCCACCAGTTTCTTCTACGCCACGTGAAAATGAAAGAAGATAATCTGAGATCCTGCTGGAAAACAGGCACTTTAATTTTAGTGATAAAGGATGTTAACTTGTATCCCTAATTCTGCTGAATTAAATATCTGACTTTCTTCAATAAGCTCAGAGTAACTGTTCAGAGATGAGCCTAGTGAGATTAACAAACATTAACTGTGCTTCATCAAACTAATTTTATATGACAATTAAAACTCTTACTTTGCTAGTAACATCTCTGGAAGGTCTACCCACAGCACACTGAAAATCAATTCAGAGATTTTTTTTAGTACTGTTGCTTCCATAATAGATGATAGATAAGTCAGCAAATCCACCTGTGTATCAAAAGATACAGGTTCAGCTTCCTGATGGCTTCTAAGTAAACAGAATTGGCACAGAGCTGTATGCATTTTGTTCAAGTAAATAAACTTGCAGTCTTCTCCATCAAAGTTGTACATAGTTATTTAATTCCTTACACAAATATTGAAGCATGGACTTCCCAACTGGATGTGATACCTACCAGGCTATAATGTATCCTAATGGTTTTTCAACGCCATATGGATGTATAAATAGAAGAGAGGCAGTTTTATAAGCAGAGTGGATAAAATAACTCCAGGGAGAAAAATTCTCAAATGCCCACATCAAATCAAGAAACAGAGAGGACCCTCTAACCAGAGTAAACTAAGCAGAAATCAGTTGGATGCAAGCTATTTCCTGACCCTTTGTCTTTCCTGTCTGAATTTTTGCTGTCTTTAAGAGAAGCAGCAGAGTTGGAAACTCTCTCAAAAAAAAACCTGTCAGTACTAGCCTAAAAATGTAGCTTGTAACTCTGATGCAGGTATAGACACTTCTCATTTCTTTCAAAAACATGCAGACTACTGAATTTCATTTGATAATATTGCTCTTTTAATTGACTTTACTATGTTGGTATCATACTGTGCTTTCATATTTCATAAGATATAGCTGCTTAATAGTGTACATGAGTTCTGATTCTCCAAGGATAGCTTAAGGCAATTTATGCAAAGCTATGACAACTACAGTCTGTCTCTAGATAACATGGGTGCTTGCTGTGGACTGATGTGGCATAACAGGGGGAATTAAAAATAAAACTTAGATTTGGATAGCATAATTCATGAGTTATAATTGTGATTTAATTTTGGTAAGAAAATAGATCATGCCCAAATTTTGCCTAGGGAAAAATTTGTCCTTAATAAATCTGCATGGAAAAAAAAACTTATCTCATTAAGAATCAGAACTGTCTTTTAGACAAAAATAATAATCTAATCTAAATAATTTTATTACAATTATAATAGTACAGAAGGATAAGCAGAAACACTGGAGTACTGTGTGCAGTTCTGGAGCCCTCAACACAAGAGGGACATGGAATTGTTGGAGTCAATCCAGAGGAGAGCCACAAAGATGATCAGAGGGCTGCAGCAGCTCTGCTATAAAGGACAGGCTGAGAGAGTTGGGGCTCCTCAGCCTGGAAAAGAGGAGTCTTCCAGGAGACTTTATAGTGGCCTTCCAGTACCTGAATGGGACCTACAGGAGGGCTGAGGAGGGACCATTTACAAGGTCTAGTAATGACAGGACAAGGGGTAGTGGGTTTAAACTTGAAGAGGGGAGAGTTAAACTAGGTGTTAGGAAGAATTTCTTTCCAGTGAGGCTAGTGAGATACTGACACAGGTTGCCCAGAGAGGCTGTGGCTGCTCTCTCCCTGGAGGTGCTCAAGGCCAGGCTGGATGAGGCCTTGAGCAACCTGCTCTAGTGGGAGGTGTCCCTGCCTATGACAAGGGGTTGGAACTGAGATCCCTTCCAACCTAGACCATTCTATGATTCTATGAACATTCTATCTTGAAAATGTCTTTTATTCCTTTTTTAGTGATTTAAGCTGTTTATATCAAAAATACAGGGAAATATTTTTTTAAAATCCTAAACCAAATTAATGAAAATTCACTTTAAAGTGTTTGAAAGAGCAGAGCAACAGTTGAAATGTAAAGAAGAACTGTTTCAAGGTAGATCATTTCTTCTAATTTACCATTTCATTGATTATCTCTCTTTGTTTACAATTGATTTACTGGAAAAGTCCCAATCTGCACTCATAATGGGTTTGTGCAGCAAGGTCTTGGTAGTAGGGATGCTACAGGGATGGCTTCTGTGAGTAGCTGCTGGAAGCTTCTCCCATGTCTGATAGAACCAGCTCCAGAACAAACTCACTTCAAGTTAAAGATGAGCCCATCAGCAATGCTGGTAACACTCCTAGAATAACATATTTAAGAAAGGAGGAAAAAAAACTGCAGTTGCAGCTGGGAAAGAGAAAGGAGAACGTGTGAGAGAAACAATTTTGCTAACGCCAAGGTCAGAGAAGAAGAGGGAGTTAGTCTGGAGCAGAGATTCCCCTTGCAGCCCATGGTGAAGACTATGGTGAGGCAGGCTGTCCCCTTGCATCCCGTGGAACTTAATGGTGGAGCAAATATCCACCTGCAGCTCATGGAGTTTCCCACACTAGAGTAGGTGGCTGTCCATAGAAAGCTTGCTGGAGCAGGCTTCTTGCAGGATCTGTGACTCCATGAAAGAGGAGCTCACTCCAAAGCAAGATTACTGGCAGGACTTCTAATCCCACAGGGGATCCACATTAGAACAGTCTGTTCCTGAAGTCCTCTTGGAAATTACTTATGCTGGAGCAAGGGAAAAGTGTGAGGAGTAACTCTGCTTGAGGAGGAGGAGGCAGCAAAGACAACATGTGATGAACTGACCATGCTCTCCATTCCCTGTTCTCCTGTGCTGTTAGCAGAACAACACACACACAGAAAACTGGATGTGAAGTTAATCCTGAGAGGAAGCAAAGGGTGAGGAGAAAGTGGTTTGTTTGTTTGTTTGTTTTTTTAATAATTGGGTTTATTCTACTGTGATTTGATTGATAATAAATTGTTTGTTTGTTTCCCAAAATCAAGTCTATTTTGCCCATGAATGTTAATTGGCAAGTGATTTCCATATTTTGACTCATGAGCCTCTCAATATATTTTCTCTCCTCTAGCCAGCTGTCAAGAGGAAGTGATGGAGCACCTCTGGTGGATACTTGGCATTTTTAGTCTTTGACCTGAGCAGTTAGTCAACCTTTTAGTCTTTTCATTAATGTGAAAAATCAGTTAGAGGAATCCAACATACTTTTAGGCTCAAACCTATCAATAAAAGCAAAATCCTTTGCTCACACAAGCTACTTCCATGTGCACAAGCTGTAAAAGCCAAACTGACCATTTCTAAAGAAGGCAAGGGCAGCTTAGACTCTAGTCAAAACATCACCATGTATCATGATGGTAAAAGAAAGTTGTGTATGCTAACCAAAGCAGTCTGATGTGCTTCCAGTTGCTGCCATCGACCTCTGATTTTGAATGCATGATTTTGATTAGCATAGTCTATATAGTAACTATGAATTGTTTTCATCACATTATTTAGAATATTAATTGTTCACTGGAATGGGCTGCTCAGGGTAGTGGTGGACTCACTGTCTCTGCAAGTGTTCAAGCAAAGCCTGGCTGAGGCACTTAGTGCCATGGTCTAGTTGACTGGATAGGGCTGGGTGCTAGGTTGGACTGGATGATCTTGGAGGTCTCTTCCAACATGGTGGATTCTATGATTTTTCTTGATTAATTTCAGCATTCAGGTGTTGCTTTCTATACATAGAAAAGCTACACTGCTTTGAAAAATTCTCAGAATCATAGTTGGTTTTGCTCCATTTTCATTTCTGTAGAAGCTGAGTTTTCAGGTGACTATGTAGGACTAAAACAGTAAGAGCAATCATCAAAGGGAAACTGCATGCAGTGTGCCTTGATCCTTATCCTTTGATGGTTTCATCATTAAGTTTTATATGACATATGGATAAATGCTTCCTCATTTTTGTCTCTTCCTTGGGGCTTTGCAGGTGGACTGGCAAAGTAGCACATTTTGAACACTGCATTTTCCACAGCTAGACTGGACAAAACATTAAAGAAAATATGGTCAAAAGACCTTTTCTTGTAAAGCAACCTGAGATCCTTTGATAAAAAGCAGTGTAAAAAAGCCAAGTATCATTTATTGTCAGGCACAGGGAATATGATATGAATACTGACATTTTATTATTCTAATGCCAGATTCTGAATCTTCTGTAGATACTGTGGATTTGACAGTTGCAAGAAATTCACTGTGCTTCTTACCCAGAAAAAGAGCTGAACCAAAAGACTCAGCAGACTACTGCTGCCTGCTGCCTTGCTTAGGCAGAGTGACAGCTGTAGAAGAAACATCCACTCTGGTAACATTCACATAAACTCATGTAAATTTTCTCCTGATTGACAGCATTTGATGTTATAGTGGCCCATAAGAAACATTACTGTCTTGCAAATGTCACAAGTTGCTGACTTCTTAAAGGACCACATTAAAAAAAACCCAGAAAACAGAGTGGGAGGACCTTGGAAAATGATAATACATGGACTACCTCAACAGATCTTCAGCTATATTTCTCAGAAGCAATGCCCCAACAGTGAGGAACAGGATGAAAGACACTACCCACAATTTACTTTGGTGAGATAAAAGTATTGATATTTGATTATGAAGAGAAATAGATTTATGATGTACAGCCCTACCTTCTCCTCCATCATACCACAAGAGTAATAAAAAATAACAGAAATCACATCAGGCATTATATATCATGACTCTGTTTTGTAGAACTCTGTTCATTTCATAGCTAGTTAGTTAATTTTAGCTGAGAGATAATTTAGACTGCTTACATTATCTGCAGTATTATTATGGCAATAAATTTGCACTTTTACAGAATAGAAGAAGGATAAGGAAGTACAGGATTTAGTCACAGAAAAGAATGAATGATAAAGAAATGTAAAAACTAGACACAGGTGTTCACTGGATCAAATCCATTCTGAGTGTTAAAGGCATGGTCATAATTCAAAGTTATTCAATTCCAGAGTCTTTTGTCGGGGTGACAAAAATCAGGATTGACACTAAGATGTAAATAGCCCAGTTACATTTAACATCTAAGAACACAAAACAGTCAAAACAGGTGAGCATTAAAATATTTTCACATGAGTACTTAAAAATTAGGAAATTGCAGAATTAAGGTCTCAAATGTATCCATAATTGGACACCTACACTTCTATATTATGATAACAGCCTGTGTACAGACCTCATTGCTGTCTGCAACTAACTGAAGGGAGGTTGTAGCCAGGTGGGGCTTGGTCTCTTCTCCCAGACAACCAGCAACAGAACAAGGGGACACAGTCTCAAGTTGTGCTGGGGGAGGTATAGGCTGGATGTTAGGAGAAAGTTCTTCACAGGGAGAGTGATTGGCATTGGAATGGGCTGCCCAGGGAGGTGGTGGAGTCACCGTCCCTGAAGGTGTTCAAGCAGAGCCTGGCTGAGGCACTTAGTGCCATGGTCTAGTTGACTGGCTAGGGCTGAGTGATAGGTTGGACTGGATGATCCTGGAGGTCTCCCCCAACCTGGTTGATTCTATGATTCTGTGATTGTATGCCAACCACCAGTTCCAGTTTAGAGCAACCAGGCACAGAAAAGATGAAAAGCCCACATTGACAGGAGTGTCACTTGCCCAGCACCACAAAGGAACTCTGATAAAATCCAGCTATTTGGGAGGCATCCAGAAAAACAATTATTAAACCTTCTTTCAGTTCCAGCTTCATTAGCAGTGTACCTTTATTTAAAAGGAAAAAAAAGACAATTATGCTGGTATCCTACAGTCAACAATCTTTTCATTATAAAACCTGATTTGCAGTCTGAACTGAATGAGAGGAGAATGCTATGAAAAAAAAAAAATGCATGCACTAATGTAATTATAGATGGTAATACTTACATCTAAGACAGACTAATTAAGGCTGTATAGGCAACCTTAATTCTGACATTTTTCTAACTTCTGAGTAATTGACCTTACAATCTCAACACTCCTCATGTATCAATTATAATTAGCTTTTAAAAACACGAAAAACCCCACTGTTGTTGAAGAAGAAAAAAAAGGGGAAAAAAATTTCCCCTGGAACCAAGCTGTGCTGTTTTGAGAGCCAAATCCTTCAGAACCACTCTTTGGAAGGCTGCAAGAGGACCTACAGCAGGCAGGTCTGGTGTGATTAATCACCCCTACATGGGGCAGTAACTAAAAAGTGGAATACACATCAGCATGGGGAGAGTGCACAGATACTTGTCAGAAGACAAAAGTGGGCATACAGGATGCCAGGGGATGTTGTGGCCAGGTTCTGATGCCTTGTTTTATCTGCAGAACTCTGTTTCAACCTTATTCATCCCAGCTGCTTCCCTTGACAGAGACCTATTTTCTATGCTGATTCTTCTAGGGCTTGCTCCTTACACTTCTGGGCTGTGGAGTCACTGTTTCCTCCTTCTCCAAACTGCCCATGCTCAGCCTCATCTCTAATAACCTGTTTGCATCCAGCAGGACAACTGCATTCAAACTCATACTCTGCTGCAGCACAGGCTCACAGCAAGCACCTGGTGTGAAGAACCTTGGGAAAATGAACTGTGCAGCTCTTTGATGCTTTCACTAAAGTTTTTCACCAAGTTTCACTTGGTTTAGGGGAAGTTTTGAGTATGACTTAGCAGGGATCCATTGTCATACAGAATGTAGAAAGAAGAGCCACAATGTCAGCTGTCAAAACATTAAAGTCTTGCCTGCTTGTTAAGCAATCATGCTGCTGCTTTTCTTACTGTTGTTTTTAATATAACTCTGACATATTATCTTTCACATTTCACTGTAAGACCCCCTTTATTTATTTTTAAATAAATCAGAAGGTCAAGTGTGATGGTTTGGGTACCCCCTGCCCCTCCACAACTTTAGAAATCACCCAGACTAGACTCAGCCGGCTCTGGAAATTTGAATGAAGCTTATATTTACAGCTGGCACAATGTACAAGCAGATAGTTACAGTATATACAGATATAGACAGAAATAGACAAGGGAAAAAAGGTAATACAGAAACACAACTCCCCTCCCAGAAACCTGAGTCCCCAGGAGGGGCTCTCAACCACCCCCTCACCTTCCCCCTACCCCTCTCAACCTTACCCCAGTCCCAAGGAAAAATGGAGGTTCGGCCAAGAGGATTAAGAAGCAAAGGTAAAATCAGCCAAAGCAAATGGAGGGCGAGGTTAGAAAGCAAGATGGAGTTCAGCCAGCAGCCTCAGCTCTCCCCAGCAGGCAAAGCAGAAGAGAACAGCACAGCACGAAGTGCCCAAGCGAAGTGCAGAGCAAAGTGACTTTTATCTAATGTTTTGCTTTTCCTTTGTACACATCTCAGCAAGACTGTGAGCAAAGTAGACAACACCATTGTTTTCATTTTCCAGCCTATTATCTAGTTCTTCTCACCAAAACATTCTAGCTAGGCTCAAACTAGCACATCAAGATAGAAAAGTTCAGTATAAATATTGGATCACTGTGAATTTAGAGATTCTATAAAACAAAGTGTCGGTGAGAAGTGTTTTAGAATCACTATCTCTATCCAACAGCATCCTGGCTTATGTAAGTGATAATCTGACAAGCAAGACCAGGGAATCAAAGAATCACAGAATTTCTCAGATTGGAAAAGACCTTCAAGATCATCGAGTCCAATCATTAGTTTCACATGGAATCATCTCTGTACTCCGCCCTGGTGAGATTACATCTCAAATACTGTGCTCAGTTTTGGGCCTTTCACAACAAGCAGGACATTGAGGTGCTGGAGCAGGTCCAGAATCAAGAAGTTAAGCTGGTGAAGGGTCTGCAGAACTAGTCTTATGAGGAGCAGCTAAGAGAACCGTGGTTGTTTAAGATAGAGACGAGAAGGCTGAGAGAAGAACTCATTACTCTCTATAGCTACCTGAAAGGAGGTTGCAGTGAGGTAGGGGTCAGTCTCTTCTTTCTGGTATCAGGAAATAGCCTAAAAGTTTGCCCTAGGAGGTTTAGGATGGACATTAGGAGATTATTTTCTGTTTTTTAGCACTGAAACAGTTGTCAGACATTGGAATAGATTGCCTAGGCAGGTAGTTGGCTGAGTAACCATCCCTGGATATGTTTAAAAGCTGTGTAGATGTGGTACATCTATATATGGCTTAATGATTGTGACAGTTTGGGTGTTACCCACCCCCCCACTCTTACGAAATCACCCAGACTAGGCTCAGCCGAGCTGGAAGTTAAGGAATGAAGCTTTATATTTACAGCTTAGCACAATATGCAAGTAGATATTTACAATATATACAGCTATATACAGAAATACACAAGTTGAAAAGGAATAAGAAACACAACATCCCTCCCAGAAATCAGAGTCCCAGGAGGGGCTCCCAGCCACCCTTCCACCTCCTTTCCACTCCTCTAGCTTATCCCCAGACTTCGCCTTATGTTCAAAGTGAGTTTGGAGAGTTGGCCAGGGAGGCTAGAAAAATGAAAGGAGTAGTTTCACAGAGAGCAAGTTAGGGAGAGAAGTGTATGCAGCCAGAGCCAGAGAGCAACTGTGTTATCTATATTTGTGTTCTTGTTTTTATATATCTCAGCAAGCCTATGAGTGAAGTAGACATCACCATTGTTTCCTTTTTAAAACCCCTAATCTAATTCCTCTCACTAAAATATCTCCGCTGGATTCAAACTGGAGCAATGGTGAACATGGTAAAGTAGGGTTAATGGTTGGACTCAATGATCTTCAAGGTCTTTACTACCCTAAATGATTCTAGAATTCTATGATTGCTGTTCCATGGACAGTAATAAGCAGAAGGGTCTGAAGTTTAGTTCGCATCATGTGAGGTACAGAATTAGGAATACTTCTGTTAAAGTATATTTAAGTATATAAAATATTTTATTGCATAAATGAGTACCTAGTAACAGCTGCAAATCTTGTGTCAGTTCAATCTCTGCTTGAATTCCCTTGCTTTGCTGGGGGAGAATAAAATCAATATTGCTTTTCACTTCTGCTTTGAAATGCTAACATATGAACTAAAACGAACTAAACTTTGACCTGTAGTTAGCAATCAAAGTCACACTGTATTTTTCAAAGTACTAAAGAGAGTCCAGGTCTAAGGAATTACATTGGTGAATTACATTGGTCAAACCTCTTTTGGAAGAGACAAATGAAATAAAAGTGCTATTCTGAGATAAATTCAACTTGATGTTGATATCATAATGTTAGAGGAAAAAATGCCACCAAAAACTGTGACATTCTCAAGTGATACAGCTAAGACATTATTAATGCAGTATCAGAATTCTTCCCCAGATGCTGCCCAGGGAGAATATTGTCTTAGAATTAATGAATATAAACAAGTGATAAATAAATTTAGAATTAACATTTTCTCACCATTAAAACAACAAGATTCTGGTGCATCTGAAAAGATAATATATGTATAAAAGAACACTTGCAGCTGGCTTCATCTCTTCAATGTGCATATTTATACTTCAGCTTCTTGCCCTGGGCTTCCCTTATCAGTGAGGTAGAGGCACTTCTAGGGGACAGTTGTTTTCATACTAAACTGAACCTCTTGAAAGGTGCCACATATAAATAACAGGGTCAGATGGAGTCATCTATGTTGTAATCTACATCGAATCCGACCTCTGATATCACAAAGGCATATTTTTTTCCGCTTAATTCTGTTCTGTCCTGAAATTCATAGAATCATAGAATCAGTCAGGGTTGGAAGGGACCACAAGGATCATCTAGTTCCAAACCCCCTGCCATGGCCAGGGACATCCTACTCTAGATCAGGCTGGCCAGAGCCTCATCCAGCCTGGCCTTAAACACCTCCAGGGATGGGGCCCCAACCATCTCCCTGGGCAACCCATTCCAGGGTCTCACCACTCCCATGCTCAACAACTTCCTCCTCACGTCTAGTCGAAACCTACCCATCTCCTGCTTTGCTTCATTCCCCCTAGTCCTGTCACTCTCTGATAGCCTTAGAAGTCCCTTCCCAGCTTTTTTGTAGGCCCCCTTCAGATACAGAAAGGCTACAATAAGGTAATTTCAGAGCTTCCTCTTCTCTTTTTATTGTTCTAGTCATTTGAAAAAATCTATGGAACTGTTTTCTCCACTCCTGACTTTCAGTGGGTCTCCATTCTGGGGTTTGCTTATGAAGATGTGGCAAAGAACCACTCTTTCAACTCTCTTGTCCTTCATTTTTCTGCAGCTAAATCACAACTAGGTTTTGCATTATGTATAAGTATATTGAGTGGCTGAATAATATCAAGTTTAAGTTGTAAAATTCTAATGATGAAAGACAGGGAAGAGTTGGTAAATTAATTGCCTATATCTATTGACAAATGATCCAACCTGAAAAATTATTTTGTTACTGAAAGACATTTTGAAAATTTAATTTTTGTCTCTTTCAATTCTATCATGATCAATTAAACATTGCAATGTATCAAAACCAATAAAGGAATACCAGTCAAAACCCTGTGTGAGCTTCTGCTCAGCTGCTTCTCTGCTTCCATCTTTACAGCTAAGGCCAGTCCTGTAAAGCTGTAGGTAAGAAAGTCTGGAGAAAGGAAGTCTTCCTATTAGTCAAGAAGGACTGGGTTAGAAAGCACCTGAAGAATCTGGACATCCACAGATCCATGGGCCTTGATGGGATGCACTCACAAGTGTCAAGGATCTGGCTAAGCCATTGCCCATCACTTTTGCAAGGTCATGGAGACCACGGAAGGTGCCTGAGGACTGGAGAAAAGCCAGTATCACTGTAGTCTTCAGGAAGGGTGAGAAGGAGGACCCAGGAAACTAAAGGTCAGTCAACCTCACCTTCATCCCTGGAAAGATGATGGAACTGCTCATTCTAGAGGTCCTATCTAAGCATGTGGAAGAAAGGAAGATTATCAGGAATGGTCATGAAGCATCATATTTGACCAATCTGATAGGCTTTTATGATGGTGCAGCGAGTTGGGTAGAGGAGGGAAGTGGATGTTGTCTACCTTGACTTCCACAAGACTTTTGATACCCTTCCCTTTAATATCCTCATAGATAAGCTCAGGAAGGTTGGGTTAGATGAGTGGGCAATGATGTGGATGGAGAACCTGGTAAATGACAGAGCACAGAGGATTGTGGTCATGTGGCTAGTGGTGGTCCCCACAGTTAGTACTGGATTCAGCCTTGTTCAACATCTTCATCAATGACCTAGAAAAGTCTCCAGAACCTCTCTGTGCAGCCTGTTCCAGTGCTCGATCACACTCAAAGGAGAGAAGGTTTTCCTTAATGTTAACTGATCAGTTAACCCTTAATCCACAATTAATTTCAAGTGAAACCTCCTGTGTTGTGATTTGTACCCATTGTCTCTCATCCTATCCAGGATATCACTGAAAAAAATGGCCAACCCCATCCTCATAACACTCTTTAGATATTTACATGCATTTGTAAGATGCCCTCTCATCCTCTTGACACCCTTTAATATTTATATGTATTTATAAGATCACTAAACAGTCCCAGATCTCACAGGCCTTTCCTTGTCAGAGACACGTTTCAGTACCCTCACTATCTTTATGGCCCTCTGTTGGCCTCTCTCCAGTAGCTTCCTGTCTCTGTTGAATTGGGGAGCCTGAAACGGGATACAATACTCCAGTTATGGCCTCACAATGGCAGAGTAGAGGAAGAGACCCTGGCTTGAGCTGCTGGCCACATTCTTCTTAATAAATCCCAGAATACTATTGGCCTTCTTGGCCAAGAGGGCATATTGCTAGCTCAGGGTGAATTTACTATCTACCAGGACGCCAATGTCCTTCTCCATGAAGTTGCTTTCCAGCAGATCAATCTCTCACCTATATTAATGCATAGGGTAATTCCTCCCTAGATGCAGGACTCTACACTTGCCCTTGTTGAACTTCAGGAGGTTCATCTCTGCCCAATTCTCCAGCATGTGTGGGTCTCACTGATTTCCAGAACAGCTTTCTGGTGTGTCAGATGCATCTGTCTCTTGCTGAGAGTACACTCCATTTCTTCATCCATGCCTGTGATGAATACGCTATACAAGGCTGGACGTAGTACTGACCCCTGGGGAACACCACTAAGACTAATTATTTTTTAAAGGGAAGTTGAAATTTGTACATAATGTTGTATTTTTGTAATCTGAAAGGTTTTAAAAATAATTCTACATATCCACAAAAGCTGTGATAAAATCATTACAGATGACAAACACAAGAGAACGATAGTCTCGTTGCAAGAATGCTTGTGAAAATACTTGAGCTACTACGAAAGATTGTCCATCTGAACTATTGTCCTGATTCCTTATAGTATAAATTTTTAATCAGACATGAGTGAAAATGATAATGAATAGAATAGAATCAATCAGGTTG
>WAAF01011597.1:7069-17093 GCA_013400475.1 Tricholaema leucomelas
TGGGTGGGGAATGGCTGAGAGCAGCCCTGAGGAACAGGCCCTGGGGGTCTGGGCTGATGCAAAGCTCCACAGGAGCCTGCAGGGTGAGTGCAGCCCAGACAGCAACCCTGTGCTGGGCTGCAGCAAGAGCAGTGTGGGCACAGGGCAAGGGAGGGGATTCTGCCCCTTGGCTCTGCTCTCCTCAGAGCCCACCTGCAGTCCTGGGTGCAGTTCTGCAGCCCCCAGCACAAGCAGGACATGGAAGTGTTGGAGCCAGTGCAGAGGAGGCCACCAGGATGCTGAGAGGGCTGCAGCAGCTCTGCTGTGAGGACAGGCTGAGAGAGTTGGGGCTGTGCAGGCTGGAGAAGAGAAGGCTTGGAGGAGACCTTGGAGTGGCCTTGCAGGATCTGAAGGGGGCTACAGGAAGCTTGGGGAGGGACTATTGACAAGGTCTGGTGATGGCAGGACAAGGAAGAATGGGTTTGAACTGGCAGAGGGGAGATTGAAAGTGGATGTCAGGAAGAAGTTGTTTGCAGTGAGGGTGGTGAGAGACTGGCACAGGTTGCCCAGGGAGGTTGTGGATGCTTCCTCCCTGGAGCCTTTCCAGGCCTGTCTGGATGCGTTCCTGTGTGCCCTGAGCTAGACTGTGTCATCCTGCTCTGGCAGGGGGGTTGGACTGGATGATCTCTTTGTGTGTCTTCCAACCGCTGACATCCTGTGGCATCTTGTGGCTCCAATCTCGTTTCAGGAGAGTCGTAGAGAGCAGTGAGGTCTCCTCTCAGCCTCCTGTTCTCCAAGCTAAACCCATCCCTGGTTCATTCATCCTCTCCTAACTAGCCCTGTTTATCAGCTTCATTCTCTGGGTGCACTCCAGCACCTTGATGTCCATGTTGGAGTGAGGGCCCCCAATTTGAATCCAAGACAGATGATGTGGCCTTACCAGTGCTGAGTCCAGGAAGAACATCTGTTGCCTTCTCCCACTGGCCACACATTGCTGATCCAGGGCAGGATGCTGATTGCCTTCTTGGCCACCTGGCCTCATACTCTGTCTCATCATCACCTGCTGTCAACCAACACCCCCAGGGCTTTCTCAGCTCCCATAATAAATAAAAAAGAAATAAATATTATCAGCCACATTTTATAACACAGAGACTATAAAATAAGGTTATAAACTTATGACATGTCCAGGAACTCTTCCAAGTGTGCCATGTGAACACATCCCTCCACGAGGCTCAGGGCCATGCTCATTCATGAGATAAAAAAAACAACAGAACTTTCTTTGTCTGACATAGAAAGGAATACACAGAGGAATATTACCCACAAAGTATTTGCACAGTGATTACCAATAGAATCACAGAATCATAGAATGGTTTAGGTTGGAAGGCACCTCCAGGATCATCCAGCTCCAACCCCCTGCCATAGGCAGGGACACCTCCCACTAGAGCAGGCTGCTCAAGGCCTCATCCAGCCTGCCCTTAAACGCCTCCAGGGAGGAAGCATCCACAACCTCCCTGGGCAACCTGTGCCAGTGTCTCACCACCCTCACTGTAAAGAACTTCCTCCTAACATCCAGTCTAAATCTCCCCTCTGCCAGTTCAAACCCATTCCCCCTCGTCCTGACATTACCAGACCTTGTCAATAGTCCCTCCCCAGCCTTCCTGTAGGCTCCCTTCAGATACTGCAAAGCCACTCCAAGGTCTCCTCAAAGCCTTCTCTTCTCCAGGCTGCAGAGCCCCAACTCTCTCAGCCTGTCCTCATAGCAGAGCTGCTGCAGCCCTCTGAGCATCTTGGTGGCCTCCTCTGCACTGGCTCCAACACTTCCATGTCCTTCTTGTGCTGGGGGCTCCAGAACTGCNTGTCCATATCACTGACAAAGATGTTACAGAGCACTGGTCCCAGCACTGACCCCTGAGGAACACCACTTGGCACCGGTCGCCAGGTGGACATTGTGCCATGGATCACCACTCTCTGCATGCTCACCCCTTTGCAAAACATGGGGTGTGGAAATCACAGAGTCAGTCACAGGATCTTAGAGGTCAGATCCAAAGATCATCCAGTCCAACCCCACTGCTGTTGCCTGAGACAAGAGAGAGTGTTGCCTGAGACAAGAGAGACAAGAGAGAGCGACCTCATCAGTCCTCACATCCACCATAGCTTCCTTTATATGCTGGATGTTAGGAGGAAGTTGTTGGCAGAGAGAGTGATTGGCATTGGAATGGGCTGCCCAGGGAGGTGGTGGAGTCACCTTCCCTGGAGATGTTGAAGCCAAGCCTGGCTGGGGCACTTAGTGCCATGGTCTGGTTGATTGGCCAGGGCTGGGTGCTAGGTTGGACTGGATGAGCTTGGAGCTCTCTTCCAAACTGGTTGATTCTATGATTCTATGGTTGTTTCAGAGCAGTGCTGGCTGCAATATAAACCAAGCAGTACAGGATTGCAGAACATTAGGGGTTGGAAGGGACCTCCAGACATCATCCAGTCCCACCTCTGACAGAGCAGCATCACCCAGGGCAGGGCACACAGGAACACATCCAGGTGGGGTTGAAAAAGCTCCAGAGAAGGAGACTCCACAGCCTCTCTGGGCAGCCTGCTCCAGGCTCCAGCACCCTCACACTGATAGTTTTCCCTCCTGTTCCCGTGGCATCTCCTCTGTTCCAGCTGGCACCCAATGCCCTTTGTCCTGTCCTTGGTCAGCCCTGAGCAGAGCCTGGCTCTGTCTTCTGGACACTGCCCTGCACATCTTGATCACAGCACTGAGGGCAGCCCTCAGGCTCCTCTGCTGCCAGCTCCCAGTCCCAGCTCCTTCAGTCTGGCCTCATGAGTAGCCACCTCAGCATCACATTAACAACCCTCCTAGCACAGGCACTGCTGCCTTTGAGGGAAGATTTTGTCTTTAATTCTACACATCAACAGCTGAAGCACAACAGGGTTCTGAAAACTCCAATCTTATTCTTACTCCTGGAACTGTGAGGAGAGGCAAACCAATCTGAGCACAGAGAACAGAACGATATTGAAGTGTGGAGATATTAATATATCCTTTATTACTGTTACTAAACACATTTGTTCAACATGTTTTGTTTGGTTTCTGCTTCAATTATATTGATTGTAATAAGTGTGGTACTGTGCCATTCTCTCATCACTAAATAATGTAAGAGCTGCCACGGAGTGCTCTAATCTCACATGATCTGTTTTTTATCTGCCACGTGAAGGCTAAGAACAGAAATCGTCTCCTTTCAGCACGCTGGTTTTATGCATTCTGAGCAGGTATAAGGGGGGAGGGTTGAAAAAACTCACACAACCAAACCTGGTTTCTTAAGGTGCAGCATCCCAGGGTGCATGCAATTCAACTCTGCAAAAACCAGGCTGAGGCAGGAGGAGAATAGAGCTGAGCCTGGCTAGAAACTGTCTAAAGAAGACAATTTTCCATAGAGCGTACACCATCTGTCTGCGAACCCTGCGAGAAGAAAAGCTTTTACAACCCAGCCGCTGCTAATGTGACACGTTGAAACATTAATCACCCCCTAAGGCCAGTATAATTGTGGCTCCATGTTAATTACCTAACAATTAGCAGCAGTAATTTCCAAGGGGCAATCAATGAGTAAGCTTGTGATTTTCCCACAGACCTCAGCCCGGCGCTGCCAGCCTGAATGCGTTTCAAACTCGGCTCCGCGCTCCGCCAGTGACACTTCTGCCGGATGAAATAAAAATTCATTTGCACCCTCACTAATTAGGCTCGATTATAGCCCTGTGTGTATTACCAACTCCATTCACTGGCACAAAATCTCTGCCACGGGCACTTTTCTCCATTTAAAAATTGGGTTTCTATTAAATTAGAAGGTCACCTAGCAGGAAAATGCACTAACCCAGATTTTATCACTAACGAATTAAAGGGGCTTAATAAGCACGTTTAATTAAGTTATCCTAACAAGTGATAATGGCCAGTGCCAATCTGCTTCTGCAGCTCTAGGTGCGGGATGGGCGAAGTATGCACCCAGAAACAAAAGCCAGGCTCTGCTCAGGCACAGAAGTACTCACCAATTCAAACGGTCCCCTGAAAATCGCCCCCCACGCTGCGCTTTCTTCTACTTGTCATTGCATCCCTCTATGACATTCTACTTGTCTGCTGCTTCCTGTAAGAATCATATGACTGGATTAGGTCATCCTGTGCTAGATAGACTCAAACACATCTGGGTTGAGTAGGATCTTATCACCTCCTACTGTCCGCACATAAACTCGCTCGAGGTTTGAGACAGTGTTAATCTGCTGACTGTTAACCATTAGCGTAAGCAGACTGAGTTGTCATCCACTTAGTTGGCCATTGATGTAGTAACTTCTATTCTTTCATAATTGAAAAATTAAACACTGGGTCTACATCATAGAATCATAGGGTCATGGAATTTTAGGGACTGGAAGTGACCTTCAGAGATCATCCAGTCCAAACTCCCCCTGCCATGGGCAGGATCACTTAGATCAGGTCACGTAAGAACACATCCAGGTGAGTTTTGAATGTCTCTAGAGAAGGAGACTCCACAACTTCTCTAGGCTATGTCACCCTAACAAGTGTCTCCTCATGTTGAGGTGGAACCTCCTGGGTTCCAGCTTGCACCTCATCCTCTCACTGGGCACCACCACAAAGAGCCTGGCACCTTCATCCTGACCCCCACCCATCAGATATCTATTGATGTTTATAAGATTCCCCCCTCTGCTTTGTCTCCAGACTAAACAGCTTTCAGCTCTCAGCTTTTCTTCATAGAAGAGATTTTCAAGTCACTTCATCATCCTTGTAGCCTCTACTGGACTCTCTCCATCCGATCCCTGTCTCATTTGAATAAGAGACCCCAAACTTGGTCACAGTATTTCAGTTGCCATCTCACTAAGACAGAGTAGAGGGGAGGAGAACCTCCACAGACTCATTGTCTAATGCCGAGTTTGCAGTGAGGTGTTCACAACCCAGGAGTCCATGTATTTCAGGAACATAAACCACAAAACCTTGAGTGCTGTGTCCAGTTCTGGGCTCCTCAATTCAAGAGAGATGTTGAGATGCTGGAAGGTGTTTGGAGAAGGGCAGCAAGGCTGGGGAGGGGCCTGGAGCACAGCCCTGTGAGGAGAGGCTGAGGGAGCTGGGGGTGTGCAGCCTGCAGCAGAGGAGGCTCAGGGCAGAGCTCATTGCTGTCTGCAGCTGCCTGCAGGGAGGCTGTAGCCAGCTGGGGTTGGGCTCTGCTGCCAGGCAGCCAGCAGCAGAAGAAGGGGACACAGCCTCAAGCTGTGCCAGGGCAGGTCTAGGCTGGATGTTAGGAGGAAGTTGTTGGCAGAGAGAGTGATTGGCATTGGAATGGGCTGCCCAGGGAGGTGATGGAGTTGCCGTGGCTGGAGGTGCTGAAGCCGAGCCTGGCTGGGGCACTTAATGCCATGGTCTGGTTGCTTGGGCAGGGCTGGGTGCTAGGTTGGACTGGATGATCTTGAAGGTCTCTTCCAACTGGTTCGTTCTATGATTCCCTCTTAGGATGCAGGGAACAGAGAGTGCAGTTCATAAGGACTGGGATATAGTTAATCACAGCAGGAAAACAGAGCCTCCAAATGCCAGAACTGCCTTCTTTTTGCTCTGGTTTTAAGTAGCTGTTCAGTGTAAGGGCACACTGTTTGTCCTGTGCTGTACTCTCTCTAAGTGAAAATTCAGGCTAGATCTAGAAGCAATTCTCCACAAAAGGAAAAAAGAAGCATTTGTCTCTAAATAAGTAAAAGCCTGGCTGGGGCACTTAGTGCCATGGTCTGGTTGATTGACTATGGCTGGGTGCTAGGTTGGACTGGCTGAGCTTGAAGGTCTCTTCCAACCTGGTTGATTCTATGATTCTGTGACAATAATATAACAACAGCAAAGCATTTCAAAGATGAAGAAATGACAATGGAAAATGGCTCAGAATCTAGAAAGGAAATTATTTCAGTAAGACCAAGAAAAAGGTGCAAATATTCCCAGATGCTTGAAACCAAAATTCAACCAATTTCCTCCTTGCTAGGAGAAAGAAAAAGATCCAAATATTCCCAGATGCTTGAAACCAAAATTCAACCAATTTCCTCCTTGCTAGGAGAAAGAAAAAGATCCAAATATTCCCAGATGCTTGAAACCAAAATTCAACCAATTTCCTCCTTGCTAGGAGAAAGAAAAAGATCCAAATATTCCCAGATGCTTGAAACCAAAATTCAACCAATTTCCTCCTTGCTAGGAGAAAGAAAAAGATCCAAATATTCCCAGATGCTTGAAACCAAAATTCAACCAATTTCCTCCTTGCTAGGAGAAAGAAAAAGATCCAAATATTCCCAGATGCTTGAAACCAAAATTCAACCAATTTCCTCCTTGCTAGGAGAAAGAAAAAGATCCAAATATTCCCAGATGCTTGAAACCAAAATTCAACCAATTTCCTCCTTGCTAGGAGAAAGAAAAAGATCCAAATATTCCCAGATGCTTGAAACCAAAATTCAACCAATTTCCTCCTTGCTAGGAGAAAGAAAAAGATCCAAATATTCCCAGATGCTTGAAACCAAAATTCAACCAATTTCCTCCTTGCTAGGAGAAAGAAAAAGATCCAAATATTCCCAGATGCTTGAAACCAAAATTCAACCAATTTCCTCCTTGCTAGGAGAAAGAAAAAGATCCAAATATTCCCAGATGCTTGAAACCAAAATTCAACCAATTTCCTCCTTGCTAGGAGAAAGAAAAAGATCCAAATATTCCCAGATGCTTGAAACCAAAATTCAACCAATTTCCTCCTTGCTAGGAGAAAGAAAAAGATCCAAATATTCCCAGATGCTTGAAACCAAAATTCAACCAATTTCCTCCTTGCTAGGAGAAAGAAAAAGATCCAAATATTCCCAGATGCTTGAAACCAAAATTCAACCAATTTCCTCCTTGCTAGGAGAAAGAAAAAGATCCAAATATTCCCAGATGCTTGAAACCAAAATTCAACCAATTTCCTCCTTGCTAGGAGAAAGAAAAAGATCCAAATATTCCCAGATGCTTGAAACCAAAATTCAACCAATTTCCTCCTTGCTAGGAGAAAGAAAAAGATCCAAATATTCCCAGACGTTTGAAGCCAAAATTCAAGCAATTGCTAGGGGAAAGAAAAAGATCCAAATATTCCCAGATGCTTGAAACCAAAATTCAATTAATGTCCTCCTTGCTAGGAGAAAAGATAGAAGAGAAAATTTACCCTTTTCCTCTTCTGGAGAGAAGGTAACAAGTAGTAAGGATCTGACAAACAGCTATTGATTTTCACTTGATTATTTCTGGAAAACACTTGAAATTTTCTTGACTCTTTCCCATTTTGGCCCAAGATAATAATTTTCCCTTTCTCTTTTTAACCAGATCTTTAATCATCACATCCATGAGACAAACTCCTGTCTTTGCCTCAGCAGAAACACTGAGTAAGCAACAAGGAAAACTTAGAGGGAACACACAAAATAAACCCAAAAATTCCTTTCTGAGTTTCACCTACTGCATTCTACGAACTGCCAGAGCAATTCCTCTCTTCTCATTATTTTTACTGTTGGGGTTTTTTTTCCCCCCCTTGTTTGAAAGCAATGGGGAAAAAAAGACCCAAAAGAAAAATCAGCCTTTTCACATCAAAGGATTTCTCCTCTCTGCTACCCTTAGAAACATTTTTCAGGTCATCAAAGAATATTTAGCACTCAATGATTTCTCAATGAAAAAGTCAATTCTTCATAAAGGAGGGCTTGCTTCCTATCAGTTTGCTTACCCAGGTGAAAGAAGAAACCAAGGAAAATCAGACTTAGAAAATAACCCCCACCCTGGTGTAGGCTCCAACAGGCATGCAGGTTGTGTCTGTCAGAATGTGAGTAGTGGGCAGCAGAAGTAAACAGAAACCTTTTTTTTCTCTTTTTCTATTTCAGTTATCTCTCCCCTTCCATCTCCAACCTATTTCAACACCTCCAAAATGCTACTGTTCACAGGCTCACAGGATGTCAGGGATTGGAAGGGACCCAAAGAGATCATCCAGTCCAACCTCCCCTCCTAGAGCAGGTCCACACAATCTAGCTCAGGGCACACAGGAACACATCCAGAGAGGCCTGGAAAGGCTCCAGGGAGGGAGGCTCCACAACCTCTCTGGGCAGCCTGTGCCAGGGCTCTGGGACCCTTCCAGTCAAGAAGTTCTCCCTTGTGTTGAGCTGGAGCCTCCTGTGCTGCAGCTTCCATCCGCTACTCCCTGTCCTATCCCAGGGAGCAGTGAGCAGAGCCTGTCCACCTTCTCATGACCCCCAGCCCTCAGATCTTAATAAACATTGATTTGATTAAATCCCCTCTCAGTCTTCTCTTCTCCAGACTAAACAGCCCCAGGTCCCTCAGCCTCTCCTCATTAGGCAGTGCTCCAGTCCCTCATCATCCTCGTAGACCTCCCTTGGACTCTCTCCAGCAGATGCTCTGTTCCTCGTACAGAGCCTAGTGGTGCTGTTAGGATCTGTGTTTGCCTAGGTTGGTGCCATCACCCTAGACTGGTGATTTAATTATTTCAGTGCTTTGTTTAAAATGGCTTCAGTTCATATTCATTGATTCTTTCTTCTCCTGACACTTGGAGGAATTTCTTTTGCTTATGCTGCTTTTTTGCACTATTGCTGTGAAATTCAACCAGGAGCTCTGTTGGGGCTGGAGCTTGAACTGATGCCATTTACTGCAAGCTTGTTCCATGTTTGTTATCATTTCCTTTAGCACACTCCTTTTATTGGAGTGTCTATTAACTTAGTCATTATCAGCTTCCTTCCCCCTCAAATTATTTTCACTCTATGGTCACTGAAGTCATATCTTCATTCTATGGCTGCAGAAGAGCTTCACTTTAGCATCTCAAGAACATCAGCAGACACACAGAATCATAGAATCATAGAATGGTTTAGGTTGGAAGGGACCTCAAGGATCAGCCAGTTCCAAACCCCCTGCAATGGGCAGGGACACTTCACACCAGATCAGGCTGGCCAGAGCCTCATCCAGCCTGGCCTTAAACAGCTCCACAGATGAGGCTTCCATTACCTTCCTGGGCAATCCATTTCAGGCTCTCAGTACCCTCATGCTGAAGAACTTTGTCCTAATATCCAGTCTGACTCTACCCATTTCCAGCTTTGCTCCATTCCCCCCAGTCCTATCACTACCTGACAGCCTAAAAAGTCCTTCCCCAGCTTTCTTGTAGTCCCCTTGAGAGACCAAAAGGCCACAAGGTCACCTGGGAGCCTCCTCTTCTCCAGCCTGCACAGCCCCAACTCTTTCAGTCTGTGCTCAAGCAGAGCTGCTGCAGCTCTCTGAGCATCCTCCTGCCCCTTCTCTGGACACTCTCCAGCATCTCCACATCCCTCTTGGAATGGGGGCTCCAGAACTGGCTGCAGTACTCCAGGTGGAGTGTCACAAGTGCAGAGCAGAATGCAGTGTTTTCTGGGGTGCACATGTTCTCTCCCAATGACAAGTTCACTGGTGTCAGTAAGTCCCTTCTATCACTCTTCAGCACAAAGGTGTGCAGAACATGATTCATAGAACCATAGAATGTTTTGGAAGGGACGTGAAAGATCATCTTGTTCCAAGCCTCCTGGCACGGACAGAGACACCTCCTACTAAATCTGGCTGCTCAAGGCCCCAGCCAACCTGGTTTGGAACACTTCCAGGCTTGGACCCTGCACAACTTCTATGGGCAACCTGTTCCAGTGCCTCACCACCCTTGCAGGGAAGAAATTCTTCCTACTGTCCCATCTAAATTCAGTTTCTTCTACTCTGAAGCCATCACTTTGTGCCTTTGTCAGAAGTCTCTCTCCAGCTCCCCTCTAGTTCCCTTCAAATGCTGGAGGATTGCTTTAGGCTCTGCCTAGAGCCTTCTTTTCTTCAGGCTGAACAGCCCCAAGTCTCAGACTGTGCAGTAGAGGTGGAGCTCAGGTGTTACCTGTAGGAGTTCCTGAAGTCCACTGGGACAGAGGCTGTTAACTTGCAGTATCTCAGCAGCATTCCCACATGTCTTTGTCGTTACAAATCATAGAATCATAGAATCACGGAATGGTTTAG
>WAAF01011598.1:0-13002 GCA_013400475.1 Tricholaema leucomelas
GTGGTGGGATCATACTTTAAACAGCTCAGAAAGTTCTGGTATTGAAGTCATTATGAAATAAAATCTTTTTACATTGGGGGAAAAAACCACAAAACAACAAACCTCTGACATTAAAAGATTAAAATAAATGGAGCTGCAATTTTCTGGCCAGCCCTACAAATGATCAGGGTGTACAAATCACAGCTAATGCAGAGAAGAGAATGTATCTCCTAGTTAAAAATACATCTTCATAATTCAGCCTGCTTTGCATCATTAGACCACATAAAATATGAAGGGACAAAATAAATCTTCATGCTTTGGTCTGCTTTGCCTCATTAGATCATGTAAAACACAAAGGGACTTTTGTGTAGGAAGCACAATTGGAGATATCTGTATCCTGGAAGATTTATTTCCTGACTTGGGCTCAGCAGGATGCAATGCCAAGCTCCTTGCTCACAGCATTTGCAGTTTCCACTAGCAACAGGTAAAACTTTGACATCCTTACCAGGCAAAACTGTTTGACAGGAGCCCAAAATTTGGTACAGAAAGGACTGCTGAAATCAGGGATTCAAAGTGTTGCAAAGCATAATGAAAGCCATTGGTGAGCCCTTAACGGCCATCCTAAAGGGCCAGTTTATATCATCAGAGTATCGATGGCAACCTGCAGCAAGAGCAGTGTGGGCAGCAGGGCAAGGGAGGGGATTCTGCCTCTTTGCTCTGCTCTCCTCAGACCCCACCTGGAGTACTGTGTGCATTTCTGGAGCTCCCAACACATAAAGGACATGGAAGTGTTGGAGCGGGTCCAGAGGAGACCAAGATGCTCAGAGGGCTGCAGCAGCTCTGCTATGAGGACAGGCTGAGAGACTTGGGGCTCTGCAGCCTGGAGAAGAGAAGGCTTGGAGGAGACCTTAGAGTGGCTTTGCAGTATCTGAAGGGAGCCTACAGGAAGGCTGGGGAGGGACTATTGACAAGGTCTGGTAATGACAGGACGAGGGGGAATGGGTTTGAACTGGCAGAGGGGAGATTAAAACTGGATGTTAGGAAAAAGTTCTTTGCAGTGAGGGTGGTGAGACACTGGCACAGGTTGCCCAGGGAGGTTGTGAAGCACAGAATCACTCAATGTGATCTTTGATGTGATCTGATGCCAGAGAGAGTGATTGGCATTGGAATGGGCTGCCCAGAGAGGTGGTGGAGTTGCTGTCCCTTGAGGTGCTCAAGCAAAGCCTGGGTGGGGCACTTAGTGCCATGGTCTGGTCGATTGGACAGGGCTGGGTGCTAGGTTGGACTGGATGAGCTTGGAGGTCTCTTCCAACCTGGTTGATACTCTTCTATCCTATCCTATCCTATCTTATCCTTTGGCTTTTCCTGCCCACAGGAGCGTCACATTAGGTTCTGCAGCAGGGGCACCTCCCCTGTGATGAACACGAGCAAGAGAAAATAGGGAGTTGAACAGACAAAATTGTTCCTTCCTATCTCTCCCCTCAACTTGTACAGCAGCCCAAGACAGCTGGGAGGAGAGCCTGCCATAGCTGCCTGAAAGTCAGGCGATGACTTAGATTAAAGGCTTCCTATTCCCCAGCAGCTGCTGTTCTCCCAGCCATAAGAGACATTTCTAATCCTTTGGACACAATATCTTCCACTGAATTCTGAAGCAAGATTTACTCCTAATGCAGAATAATAATAATAATAAACCAGAAGGCTACTACCCTCTGGCACAGAAATGTGCTAATATTAACCCAGGCTTCTTCCAAAGCAGGGCAGTTGCAAAGCACAAAGATTAGCTACTTTCTCCTTAATTATCATCTGTAGCTCCTAAGTAGGCAATTTAGATCTGGCTGTCATATTTCAAATGGAAGCCCAGCCTCCCTGTGGCATGCAGATGAGGCACGTGTTTGAAAGGGTACTCGATGGGAAAGTCTTTATTCAAAGGAGATCATTAGAGAGGGGATGAAAAGCTCCCACAAAATACTAATTCCTTTTCCTCCAGAGGCAGGGTTAGTTCAAGAGAGAGTTTTACTTGCACATTGGAAAGGTACCAACAGGTGGTTTAAAATCACATGGAGGACAACATTTCTTCTGCTCACTGCTGAGGTGCAGATGTGTCTTTCACTCAGGTTGCCACATTAGCACCACCAGGCAATACCATTTTGTTCTACCAGCAACTAGGGCTCAATTCTCCTAACGCCTGTCTACAACTCACCCTTCACCACTGGCTTAGCTGCCAACTGGATTGGAATTTTAACCATGTGCTCACCTGGGCCAAGATTGCCCAAGAAGGTTTCTGGGTGAATGTCACAAGAAAAACAAGAGATTGGAAGGGCACAATCCCAAGCACAGCTCCAGGCTGGGTTGGGAAAGGCTGAGAGCAGCCTGGAGGAAAAGGCCCTGGAGGTCTGGGCTGATGTTCAACAGGAGCCTGCAGTGTGAGTGCAGCCCAGACAGCAACCCTGTGCTGGGCTGCAGCAAGAGCAGTGTGGGCAGCAGGGCAAGGGAGGGGATTCTGCCCCTTGGCTCTGCTCTCCTCAGACCCCACCTGGAGTCCTGTGTGCAGTTCTGGAGCCCCCAGCACAAGAAGGACTGTTGGAGCCAGTCCAGAGGAGGCCATGAGGATGCTCAGAGGGCTGCAGCAGCTCTGCTATGAGGACAGGCTGAGAGAGTTGGGGCTCTGCAGCCTGGAGAAGAGAAGGCTTCAAGGGGACCTTCCGGTATCTGAAGGGGGCTACAGGAAGGCTGGGAAGGAACTACTGACAAGACCTTGTAAGGACAGGACAAGGGGGAATGGGTTTAAACTGTCAGAGGGGAGACTCAAACTAGATGCTAGGAAAGGGTTTTTTGCAGTGAGGGTGGTGAGACACTGGCATAGGTTGCCCAGGGAGGTTGTGGATGTCCCCTCCCTGGAAAAAGGCCAGATTGGACAGAGCCTCAAGCAACCTGTTCTGGTGAAAGGTGTCTCTGCTCATGGCAGAGCAGTTGGAACTAGGTAATCTTTAAGTCCCTTCCAACCTAAAGCATTCTATGATTGTACTGGAATGCTCCTTCTCCTCCATTGCACTGCAAGGAGTGCAGCCCAACCCCTCAGCTCCTGGTGCTCAGCCCTGTACCAACCCCTCAGACATTCCTCCTTTGGTCAGGGCAGGGATTTGCAGAAAGAAGATAAGCAGAGAGCAGCAAGAGATGCTTTCAGCAGATGTCTCTGGCCAGCAGCAGGCTGCCTCTCTGCGCAGCGCAGCACCAGGAGAGCACTTCTGCTATGCAAAGTCTCACTGAAACCAGCCCAAACATTTCAGTGCTGCTCTGTTGGTTACAAGAAAAACATGAAGGTTGTGACAGGGTCCTGCATCTGGGTCGGGGCAATCCCAAGCACAAATCCAGGCTGGGTAGTGAGTGGCTGGAGAGCAGCTCTGAGGAGAGGGACTTGGGGGTGCTGCTGGATGAGAAGCTCAACATGAGCCAGCAGTGTGCACTTGCAGCGTGGAAGGCCAACCAGAGCCTGGGCTGCAGCAGGAGAAGTGTGGCCAGCAGGGCCAGGGAGGTGATTCTCCTCCTCTGTTCTGCTCTGCTGAGACCCCACCTGGAGTACTGCATCCAGTTCTGCAGGCTCTATTAAAAGAGGGATGTGGAGATGCTGGAGTATGTCCAGAGCAAGGCCAGGAGGATGCTCAGAGGGCTGCAGCAGCTCTGCTGTGAGGACAGACTGAAAGAGTTGGGGCTGTTGAGTCTGCAGAAGAGGAGGCTCCCAGGTGACCTTCTTGTAGCCTTCCAGGATCTGAAGAGGGCTACAAAATAGCTGGGGAGGGACTTTATAGGCTGTCAGGGAGTGACAGGACTANAAATCTCTCCAGTGCACTCAGTATGCCAAGCCTGGCCACTGAGCTGGCAACGAAAACAAAACTGCTTTGAGGAGAACTGGTTTAAAAGCACCTTAGAACAATGAATTTCAGCAACAAATATGTGCAGTGTAGGTTGTGTATTTACCCCTCAGGGTTAAAGTAATGAATAGCAAAGTACATGATAAAAATATTGCTGGGATCAGAAGAAAATAACACAAATAAACAAACAGGACCTTTGCCAGGACCCTCACTAGGGAAAAATAATCTTGCTGCAGGGCACTTGGATAACTGACAAATCTGAGCTGAAAGGGTGATGGACTGGGAGAACAACAAACAACTCCTAAAGGCTGTTTTTTTTCCCCCACTCAAGGAATCATTTCTGGGGTGAGGGTCAAGCTGAAGAGCATCCTAACGCGTGCCAAGTTGACAAGAGATCCTGTACCGAGCACAGATCCTAATGTTGAGGGAAGCTGCTGGTGTGGGATCGTTTTTTCCCCTGCTTGAACTTGTGAAACTGTTGAAACAGATACACAGATATCCAGAAGAAAGGCTGATTCATGCCTTAAAGCACGAAGAGGTAAAGAAATCCTTTGTGATAAAAATAGAATCAGGCCAAAGAAATGAGAAGAAACTTCAGATGATTATTTGAAGCAGCCTTGTTAATATCAGCCCGCTCGTGGATGAGTCTGCCAGGATATGTAGGATTATGGCAGAGCTGCAGGAGGCACTGGTGGGGGGCATTAGAGTCTGAACTACAGGTTTCTTTGCACAATGCAAGGTGACTACAGGGTCATGGATGTGGGTGGCAGGAAGCTTAAAGGAATCGGTATAGTTGTAGATGGACAAGCATCCTCCTTGCTGCAAGTTCCAGAGGAGATGGTAGGGCCAGGCTGGGTTCAGGTACTCAGCAGTCATGCTGCAGTTACAGCACCCCAGGAGGGTGAGCCCAGAGCAGGAGCCTTGGCACAGGGTAACCCTCAGATGGGGAACAGCTCTGCCTCCCATGCTCCTGCCACATGAAAGCCCCACGCAGACCTACTGCATAGGATCCTATGAAGGATCACATCTGGACTCCTCAATTCAAGAGAGATGTTGAGGTGATGGAAGGTGTCCAGAGAAGGGCAGCAAGGCTGGGGAGGGGCCTGGAGCACAGCCCTGTGAGGAGAGGCTGAGGGAGCTGGGGGTGTGCAGCCTGCAGAAGAGGAGGCTCAGGGCAGACCTCATTGCTGCCTACAGCTACCTGAAGGGAGGCTGTAGCCAGGTGGGGTTGGTCTCTTCTGCCAGGCAAGCAGCAACAGAAGAAGGGGACACAGTCTCAAGTTGTGGCAGGGGAGGTCTAGGCTGGATGTTAGGAGGAAGTTGTTGGCAGAGAGAGTGATTGGCATTGGAATGGGCTGCCCAGGGAGGTGGTGGAGTTGCTGTCCCTGGAGGTGTTGAAGCCAAGCCTGGCTGGGGCACTCAGTGCCATGGTCTGGTTGATTGGACAGGGCTGGGTGCTAGGATGGATTAGATCAGCTTGGAGGTCTCTTCCAGCCTGGTTGATTCTATGATTCTATGATCTGCCAGCAGTGCACAAGCATCATTTCACCAGGTAACTCTGATGGTCTTCTCTGGTAATTAATGTACTTATCTGTACTTCCCCACCTTTTCAACAGGCAAATGAGCCCAGGTCTACAATTAAATTGGGAAGAGAATGTGATTCTGGCAGAAATGAGAAGCAGCCAGGCCATTTCTTTGTCCTTTTATTACATCTTGGTGCTCCACAAGTTCCTGCTGCCAGAGTGCTAATGGCAGTAAGAGAGTGCAAGAGTCAAGCACAACTTCTATGTTACCATAACTTTAATACTAATTCTTCCTTGAGTTTAACTGTACCCTGCAAAACCTTCCTGTGCCTTGAAACTAATAAATCATACATACTGTTTGCTGGAGACCTTTTGCCACTTGTAGGTTAATGCTGAGAAAAAAAGTCTCCTTCAGAGGGTATGGAGGTGCTGCTTGGTTTGCATCATCCTCTAGAGCTACCTGCTGTGGAGTACAATGCTTCTTCAGCCCATTCAGGACTGGCCCGAGGCTACATGAATCACTGGTTAGAAGCCAGTTTGGTGACTGTCTATGTTTTAATCACATACTCCAGACCCCACCAGCACTGGTTTTGCCCTTCTGCATTCTCCCTCTTTATCTAAGGTGGCCATGTGCTTCTGGAGCCCATCACAATTGTGACGGATGCCCCCCACTTTCAGCTGGCAAAACTCCCTCCCCATTCTGATCTTGCCTTAATGGGAACATTTTCCAGTTTCTTCAGCCTCATTTCCAAAACCCTCAAGTGTAAAGGTTTAACTCTACTGGGGGAGTGGTCTTGACCCTGACCCCAGGTGTCCCTGACCCCTCCCCAGAGGTGGGTCTGAGCTCTACCAGGTGTGGTGCTTAGCTCACTGCCCCTTCTTGTCTAGAATTTGTATTCCTATACAAACAGAGCAAGTTCCTGTTTCCCTCTCTCACCCTGCCTCCCTGCTTGCCAGCATCACCATCCTAACTCCTGCCACTCTTTGTTTCACCACGTGGCCATCACCCACGAGGCAGACAAAACCATTGCCATCAAATCTGGTTGTATCTGTATTTATAGTATCCTGGTTTTCCTTTCCTACACCTTTTGTAACTTCCCTACCTCAAATACCTCTTACTGATTGTTAAAGTTTTTCCTTCTTTTAACTCCCAAATGGCAGTGAGATTATTTATTTGGGTCTGCTTCACCTTTCCTCTCTCTACATCTAATTCCTTTTCTTTGGGAAAGAAGGGGGAAGAGAGAAGGGTTAGGAGAAAGTTCTTCACAGAGAGAGTGATTGGCATTGGAATGGGCTGCCCAGGGAGGTGATGGAGTCACCATCCCTGGGGGTGTTCAGGAAAAACCTGGATGAGGCACTTAGTGCCATAGTCTGATTGACTGGATAGGGCTGGGTGCTAGGTTGGACTGGATGAGCTTGGAGGTCTCTTCCAACCTGGTTGAATCTATTCTATTCTATAAATTGTTATTGGTTCTATTCACTATATTTGAGTCTCTGGGAAATGTAAGCTAGCACTGAGACCCCAAGTCCCCTTGCTTTGTCAAGATGTCCTGTTGAGCCTTACAAGTTTGCTCACTTGCTTAAAGCCCTTGACACTTTGTCACCAGCTAGCCAAGGTCTCATAGTTCAACTTCTAGGTGAAAAGAAAACCTCAAACTCGCAGCAAGAGGAAAGAAAGCAGCTGGTGGCATGGCTGCAGGGCTTTTTTTCCCCATTTCAAGTCATGCTGGGAGGCACAGCTCATAAAAAGCAGTGCTCAGGTATTCGACTGCTTCAGTGTCACTGCTGACAACCGCAACGGCGCTGTGGTGTCAGATGCTCGGCAGCATCTCTCCTTCCACCTACACCTCCCCCAGCTGTCAGCCAATAATCAGAACACTGAAGGCATTTGAAAGGAAAATGCCTTGTGAACATGGACTTATTTAGACCTGCATGCAAGGTAACTGGGAAGAAACTCATCCTAGCTACACAAAGCTTACATGCCCCACACAAGCAGACGAGCTTCAGGATCAGTCTTGATGAGGGAGCTTTGAATGCCTACTTTTTCCAAGAGTACCACCTGCTCTAACAGGAGGTGTTATCATTCCCAACCAATCTCCTGTTTTCAGAGCATTCCCTCTCTATTCTTTAGAAAGAGCCCTGGGGAAAAGCAGAGAGAGCAAACTCAAAGGAAGCCACAGGAATATCTAGACAAAACAGTTAAAATGACACCAAGCTGCAGAGGTAGCACTGGACCAGAGATTCCAGGCACCCACCTGCTACCTCGTGGAGTCTGTACACCTTTGGACATTTTTAACACGTGCCTCAGCTTTGCAAAACTCCAAATTGTGAGTCCAGAGGAGGGCCATGAAGATGCTGAGAGGGATGGAGCACCTCTCCTGTGAGATAGGATGAGAGAGTTGAGGCTCTGCAGCCTGGAGAAGAGAAGGCTTCAAAGAGACCTCCAGTATCTGAAGGGAGCCTACAGGAAGGCTGGGGAGGGACTATTGACAAGGTCTTGTAATGACAGGATGAGGAGGAATGGGTTTAAACTGGCAGAGGGGAGAGTTAGACTGGATGCCAGGAAGAAGTTCTTTGCAGTGGGGGTGGTGAGACACTGGCACAGGTTGCCCAGGGAGGTTGTGGAGCACAGAATCACCCAATGTGATCAAAGATTAGAGGGAATCCAACCACTTTCTAGAAGCAGAGGTCACCAGGCCTGGTAAAACACCAGTTGCTGGCTTCTTCCTCTTCATTTTAACAGCATTTTACATAAAGTACTGTTTTATAATCATGCAAACTAAAAGGTCTTTACTGTAGGGAGTATTCTGTAATGGCTTCTGGAGAAATGACCTATTTGGAAGTGAATCACATCACAAATTCACATAACTCAATGTTCAGGCTCCCTTTTATGCATACTAAGCAGAAATGAAAGAAAATGCAGACAATTTAAAAAGAAAAAAACCAAAACCTCAAACCACCAAAAAACACAGAATCAGAGAGTCAGAGAATCAGCCACTTTGGAAGAGACCTCCAAGATCATCCAGTCCAACCTAGCACCCAGCACTGTCCAATCAACCAGACCATGGCACTAAATGCCTCATTCAGGCTTTGCTTCAACACCTCCAGGCACAATGACTCCACCACCTCCCTGGGCAGCCCATTCCAATGCCAATCACTCTCTCTGCCAACAACTTCCTCCTAACATCCAGCCTAGACCTCCCCTGGCACAACTTGAGACTGTGTCCCCTTCTTCTGTTGCTGGTTGCCCAGGGGAAGAGACTAACCCCATCTGGCTACAGCCTCCCTTCAGGTAGCTGCAGACAGCAATTGAGGTCTGCCCTGAGCCTCCTCTTCTGCAGGCTGCACACCCCCAGCTCCCTCAGCCTCTCCTCACAGGGCTGTGCTCCAGGACCCTCCCCAGCCTTGCTGCCCTTCTCTGGACACCTTCCAGCACCTCAACATCTCTCTTGAACTGAGGAGCCCAGAACTGGACACAGTACTCAAAGTGTGGCCTGAGCAGTGCTGAGCACAGGGGCAGAATAACCTCCCTTGTCCTACTGGCCACACTGCTCCTGATCCAGGCCAGGATGCCATTGGCTCTCCTGCCCACCTGGGCACACTGCTGGCTCAACTTCAGCTACTATCAACCACATTTGTAATGCCAGGAAATGTGTCCCTTTGGAGTAATAAATGTGTCTGAAGGAGGAGCAACAGTTCAAGGAACCAAATTCAGTTTCCACTCTGTGGAAGCTGCTGTATTTCCCAACATGTTGAAGCAGTGTGCACTGTTACATCTGGTCTGTGCACAGCAGTCAGAAGCAAAACAGCATCTGATGGTTCCCAAGGAAGGAATATTATTTCAGAGTCATAGTGTACTTAGACTTGAGATTGGATTATGTATTCTTTCCCCTAATCATCTCAATCCCTTAAAGAAACCACTTATAGCAAAGTGAAAGGTTTCTAGAGTGGATCTGACATCTTTCAAAACAGAAGACTTTGGATTTTCTTTTGCAGTAGGTTCCTAAATGGTATGAACATTTACATATGTATATTTAACCCCACTACAGCTTCCAGATATACTCAAACAACATAAAAATCTGTTTCCCTAAGCTGCTAGGTTCCAAGGTTTAAGCATCCAGGATCACAGGATGTTAGGGGGTGGAAGGCACCAAGAGATCAGGACAGGCAATTAGCAGAATTTTCAAAAGCTTTTCAAAATTATGGTTCAAACTTGGTTCATCTTCTGCTTTTCCTTCCCCAAAGAGTCAACCAGGTTGGAAGAGACCTCCAAGATCATCCAGTCCAACCTAGCACCCAGCCCTAGACAATCAACCAGACCATGGCACTAAGTGCCTCATCCAGGCTTTGCTTCAACACCTCCAGGCACAGCAACTCCACCACCTCCCTGGGCAGCCCATTCCAATGCCAATCACTCTCTCTGCCAGCAACTTCCTCCTAACATCCAGCCTAGACCTCCCCCAGCACAACTTGAGACTGTGTCCCCTTCTTCTGTTGCTGCTTGCCTGGCAGAAGAGCCCAACCCCACCTGGCTGCAGCCTCCCTTCAGGTAGTTGTAGGCAGCAATGAGCTCTGCCCTGAGCCTCCTCTTCTGCAGGCTGCACACCCCCAGCTCCCTCAGCCTCTCTTCACAGGGCTGTGCTCCAGGCCCCTCACCAGCTTCATCACCCTTCTCTGGACACCTTCCAGTACCTCAACATCTCTCTTGAATTGAAGCAGCATTTCCAGATCCTTGCTACTCCAGTGGTTGGGAATCCTCCTTCATCTGCAGCTTAGATGAACTATCCACTAACTGTGGCATCACTCTGTCTTTAATTCAGGCTGATGTGGGTTTGTTCTTTTTCCTTGCCTGATGACTCTAGCCTAGATGAACTATCCACTAACTGTGGTGTAAGTCTTTCTTTAATTCAGGCTGATGTGGGTTTGTTCTTTTTCCTTGCCCAACAACTCCCTGAGGTGTCCTGGCCTTTCTGGGGCTCTGCATGCCCACAATGGCTCTCTCTTCATAGGGCTCTCATTCCTCAGCAGTTCTCACTGCTCCATCCCCACCAGGTTTTAACCAAAACCAAATTCATTCCTCCTGCACACCCAGAGCCTAAAAACCACCATGAGAAAGTGTAGTGGTTCTGGGCATCACCCCCCCAGTGAAATCACCTAGACTAGACTGAGGCAGCTATAAGATATGGAATGAAGCTTTCTATTCACAGCTTAGCACAAGATACAAGCAGAGATTTGCCATATATTGCAGATATTTACAGCTCTAAACAGCAGTAAACAAGTTAAAAGTAATACAGAAACACAATACTCCTCCCACGCAGCCAGAGTGCCCAGGAGGGGCTCCCAACCCCCATTCCACCTTCTTTTCACCCCTCTCTCTTATCCCAGAATCTGCCTTACATGCAAGGTGAGTTGGAAGGATCAGCAAGGGGGTTAGAAAGCAGAAGGATCAGTTGGGTTACACAGATCCAAGCAGAAGCAGTTAATATGGCAGAAGCAAGGGAGAAACACAGACTCTGATTGCCTTATCTATGTTTGTGTCCTTGGTTTTGTGCTTCTTACAAGCCTGTGAGGGAAGCAGACATCACCACTGTTTCCTTTTCACAGCCTGTAATCTATTTTCTCTCATTAAAATATCCCAATTAGCTTCAAACCAGCACAAGAGAATTCAGGACTGCCAGATCAGTGCTTAATTGAGAGCTGCTATAACTGATGGGAAAAGCCTACTGACAGTGGGCTTCACATCTGCCTCCCTGCACATGCCTGTGATGGTTTGGGTGTTAACTGCCCCCCCACACTTCAGAAATCACCCAGACTAGACTCAGCCAAGCCTGGAAATTAGAATGGAGCTTTATATTCACAGCTTAGCACAATATACAAGCAGAGAGTTACAGTATTTACAGCTACAGACAGAAATAGACAAGTTAAAAGTGATACAGAAGCAGAACAGCCCTCCTAGAAACCAGAGTCCCCAGGAGGGGCTCCCAACCACCCTTCCACCTTCTTCCCACCCCTCCACCTTACCCCAGACTTTTCCTTACATTCAAAGTCAGTTTGGAGGGTCGGCTAGGGGGGTTTGGAAGCAGAAGAATTAGTCACACAGATGGCAGGTTAGAGAGAAGTGCAGCCCAAAGCTAGAGAGCAGACTCTGTTATCTGTATTTTTTTGTTTGCATACATCTCAGCAAGCCTATGAGTGCAGCAGACATCAGCATTGCTTCCTTTTCACAGCCTATCACCTAATTCCTCTCACCAGAATATCCCAGCTAGGCTCAAACTAGCACAGTACCCCACCACGAACCAAAGGGAGTTACCTGAAGGGGTAGGCAAAGGCTATGTCAATGCTGAAGTCACTCTCTGACTTGTTTGCACAGTCCACACTGAGGCGCAGCTCTCCGGAGTAGCCACCGCATGTTGCGAATGCAAAGATTGCAAAGAGCTGTCAAAAACAAACAACATTTTAATTGTGTTGGGTAGAGCAGTATCAAAGGTAGTCATTCTATAGAATTGCCTGAGTATGGCACACTGCTGTTGCAGCACAGTGCTGCTTGCAAACCTCTGCTTGCCGCGGGAACCACGGTCAGGCCTGAGGATCAATGTGATCACAGAATCATAGAATCAACCAGATTGGAAGAGAGCTCCAAGATCATTCAGTCCAACCTAGCACCCAGCCCTGGCCAATCAATCAGACCATGGCACTAAGTGCCTCATTCAGGCTTTGCTTCAACACCTTCAGNCAGGCAGTGCTGAGTACAGGGGCAGAATAACCTCCCTCGTCCTACTGACCACACTGTTCCTGATACAGGCCAGGATGCCATTGGCTCTCTTGCTCACCTGGGCACACTGCTGCCTCATCTTCGGCCTACTATCTACCAGTACCCCCAGGTCCCTTTCTTCCTTGCTGCTCTCCAGCCACTCTGTCCCCAGAGTGGCTTGCTTGATTAGAGGCTTGCCAGAAAGGACTGCAGATTTTTCAGTGTGAAGTATGCCAGAGACGCTTTATTACGTACAGCCCAAGTATATAAGCACTCAGCCAGTAGAGCACAGGCCTACACATCAGCATAGTTAGTCAAGGACAACCCACCCCATCTGCACAACCCATGCCTTGTTTTCCTCATTGACCAGGTGTCTGTTGTCTATCCCTTCCGAGATAAAGGTAGCACAGCTGGTGAGAATCAAGGGTTGTTACTATAAGGATCTGCCTGTCGTTGTTCTCTTCACATCCTTTCCCACAACTCTTCTGCACCTGCACCCCACAACTCTTCTGCATTCTGCATTCCCATACACTGGAACATAAGCCATGGCCAGGAGAGAGTGCACGAGCTCAGTAAGTGCTGAGTTGAGACAAAGTGGAAGGTTGGAATGACCTTAGAGAAGGGTGTAACAAATATAAACCAGCGTAAGGCTGCAGCCTGTGGTTTTCACCTATCTCTGCTGACTTGGATTGCTTAGACACAATGTACTTATTGCTGAGAGACTATGATGAATGTCTACACTAATTAGTATGTAATTTCTAAGGCAGGTGCATGTAACCAATTGCAGTTTAATACAGTTTGTAGCCTTCTGATTGAAGGCACAAAAACACAGGTTTGGAATGCAATACATGGATTGGCTTGCACCAAGCACAGAATCATA
>WAAF01011598.1:13452-34257 GCA_013400475.1 Tricholaema leucomelas
CTGTGCCTGGGATTGCACCGACCCAGGTGCAGGACCTTACACTTGGCCTTGTTAAACGTCATGAGGTTGGCCTGGGCCCACCTCTCCAGCCTGTCCAGGTCCCTCTGGATGGCATCCCTGCCCTCCAGCAAGTCAACTTATTGCTCTCTACAACGACCTAAAAGGAGGTTGCAGTGAGGCTGGAGCTGGTCTCTTCTCCCGATTTACTAATGATAGGACAAGATGAAATGATAATTACTAATGATAGGACAAGAGTTGCATCAGGGGAGGTTTAGGTTGGATGCTTGGAGGAAATTCTTTACTGAGTGGGTGGTCAGGCACTGGAACAGGCTGCCCAGGGAGGTGGTGGAGTCACCATCCCTGCAGGTGTTTTAGAAAAGAGTGGATGTGGCATTTGAGGCTATGGTCTAGTGATTCAGGATGCTGGGATGAAGGTTGGACTGGATGATCCTGGTGGTCCTTTCCAACCATAGATATTCACAGTGAGTAGATGTTGTACTGAGGGATTTGGTTTAGTCAAAGACTTGCAGTGTGAAACTAATGATTGGACTTAATGATCTTGAAGGTCTTTTCCAATCTAAGAAATTCTGTGATTCTGTGATTCTGTAACTGTGCCACACAGCTTGGTGTCATCTGCAAACTTGCATCTCCCTGTCTCTTCTGATGCCTATGGCATGTAGCCCGTGGCATAATTGGGTTTCATTTCAGCCACCACCACCACCTCAAGCAGATCCATGCAGCAGTTCTCACTGCAGTGCTGGCCCCCTCAGGTCCAGCTTACCCACACCACTGTTCATTCAGAGCATTGCCAGGCATTACTCCTGCACTCTTCCCCAAAGCAAATGAAAGACCCACAAAGCTTGAGGCTCTCCTGCCACATGTAGATAGAAACATCACCGTTTGTCTGTGCCAGGCCTCCCCTCCTGTTCTGAATCCTCTGGGAGTTACAACCTAGGCAGCTATTTAAATCATCCCACTGACAGGCATGCTTTGACAAGGAGAAGGATGAATATTGACCGAGCGTAGCGAGTCAGTCTTAACCCAAACAAAACACCGGCAGAGTGTTTATAAGGAGCAATCAGGAACAGCAATATCAGCCCAGGACAATTCACCTGGCTGCCATCCTATGACATAGCAACAGACAGAACTGTGCTGCCCCTCTTCCATCTCCTGTGTGGCTTGGGGAAAACCACACAAAAATACTTCTACTCTTTTTCACAGATCACTACCGTGCTGGTAGGCTTGATGGGGCAAACATGGGCTTATCTGTGCCCAGACATGCTCCCCTGCCCCCATCCTGTGCTGGGGGAAGCAAGCATGGGAGGGGAGGGTGAAAGCCCTGACTTCACCTAATATGGTGAGGCCTAGAGAAGAGCCATTCTGGTTGGCTAACCTATGTCCAATGCCCATTGGTCTTGGGCTGGTTGTTGATAAGCAGGTAGCATGGGGTCTGCTGCTGCCTCGTTTTGCACCCTGAATTTGACTGCAGAGCTTACTTGGAGCAGGCTCTAAATGCCTGCACACAAGCGGCCTGCATAAGCCAGCCAGACATTGTGCTGAGCCTGCACATGGCATTGCATCCTGCCTGCACCTGAAAGTCTCCTGCTAAGACTAGAAGTCCTGGAGATACACAGATTGTCCAGAGGAGCCAGGAGACAAGGTCAGAGATTGTCTGCCTCCTCTCCCCAGAAGCCTGGGAAGAACCAAGTCTCAGCAGCCAACAAGACAGAGTTCCACGTGCTTTGGATACTCTCTGAGTTATACTTTGTGAGCAAATGCTTAAAAGCCTCTTCCAGTATAATATTTGTGTTTGCCACTTTAAGTGCTCAAGTTTTGCCTGTGCCCTGCATTTTTGTACCTGTGAATAAGTTTCTGGTGAGTTTTAATGTTAATAAACAGTTTTCATAGTTAATCATAGAATCAGTCAGGGTTGGAAGGGACCACAAGGATCATGCAGTTCCAACCCCCCTGCCATGGCCAGGGACACCCTACCCCAGAGCAGGCTGCCCACAGCCTCAGCCAGCCTGGCCTTAAACACCTCCAGCCATGGGGCCTCAACCACCTCCCTGGGCAACCCATTCCAGGCTCTCATCCCTCTCATGCTCAACAACTTCCTCCTCACCTCCAGGCTGAATCTCTCCACCTCCAGCTTTGCTCCATTCCCCCCAGTCCTGTCACTCCCTGACAGCCTATAAAGTCCCTCCCCAGCTTTTTTTGATCCGTTCAGATCCTGGAAGGCCACAAGAAGGTCACTTGGGAGCCTCCTCTGCTCCAGACTGCACAGCCCCAACTCTTTCAGTCTGTCCTCACAGCAGAGCTGCTGCAGCCCTCTGAGCATCCTTGTGGCCCTACAGCTATTAACAATCATCTCCTGGATATCAAAATTAATACAGATTATTAATTCTGCACAATCCCTCACAACTACCATAAACCAAGGTGGATACTGAGGGGCAGTAAGCTGATGCTCAGCAAAACAGAGGAAAAATAAATCAATTAGGATAAACTCATGCAAATCAGACAGGAACAAAGAGATCTGAATCTCCCAAGAGGAAAAGGTGAAGCAAAGAGCGTGCAGGCCAGAGACACACTGGCATTTCTATTTGTAGCAAGGGTTCAAACAGGAGAATTGGAAGCAGGCATGGGGGTCGTAGAGTCATAGAATGGTTTAGGTTGGAAGGGAACTCAAAGCTCATCCAGTTGTAACCCTCTGCCACAGGCAGCGACACCTCCCATGAGAACAGGTCACTCAAGGCTTCATCCAACCTGTCCTTGAACACCTCCAGGGAGGTTGTGGAGCACAGAATCTGTGATCACTCTCTGTGATTCTGTGCTCCACAACCTCCCTGGGCAACCTGTGCCAGTCTCTCACCACTCTCACTGCAAAGAACCCTTTCCTAACATCCAGTTTAAATCTCCCCTCTGCCAGTTTAAACCCATTCTCCCTTGTCCTGTCATTACAAGACCTTGTCAGTAGTCCCTCCCCAGCCCTCCTCTAAGCCCCTTCAGATATTGGAAGGCCACTCCAGGGTCTCCTGGAAGCCTTCTCCAGGCTGTGGAGCCCAAACTCTTGTAGCCTGTCCTCGTAGCAGAGCTGCTGCAGCCCTCTGAGCATCTTCATGGCCACCTCTGGACTGGCTCCAACACTTCCATGTCCTTCTTGTGATTTGGGCTCCGGAACTGTACACAGTACTCTAGGTGGGGTCTCAGCAGAGCAAATTAAAGGGGTCTTAAAACACCATTGATGTAGGCTTTCCTGGAAGACCCTAGCAGAAGTAGTGACAGTTTCTTTCTGCAGTTGTAATTTAACTTAAAGGACAGGTTAGACTCTGTTGATTGTAGCATTATAACTCTGAAGTAACCCCACCAGCTTTAACAGAGTTACTGTGAGATGTACAGTGGGACAGATAGGGGTAATGACAAGTAAGAACCTGATCACAAGTCACAACTAAACTAAAATCAGAAACCCAGAGGAAACAGAGAGTGCACACAGCTGGAAAAGAAAACATGGTCTCAAAGGCTGAAAAAAATTACAGCAAGCAGATGTGAGGGCAAAATAAAGGGCTGCAAGAGTCAGTAAAAGCAACACTGAAATATAATAAAGAAAAAAAAAAATAGACCTATCCTTGCCACAGGACACTCTGTGAATCACAGAAACAGTCTGCTTGGAAAAGCCCCTCAGGATCACCAAGTCCAACCATTATCCCTAAACCATATCCCCAGGCACCATGTCCAGACCACTTTTAAACACATCCAGGGTTGGTGACTCCACCACCTCCCTGGGCAGCCCATTGCAATGCCTGACCCACCCTTGCTGAGAAAACATTATTCCTAATATCCAGTGTCAGTTTGAGGCCATTCCCTCTTGTTCTATCACTGTTTACCTGTGAGAAGAGACCAGCAGCAACATCTGACAACCTCCTTTCAGGTAGCTGTAGACAGCAATGAAGTCTCCCCTCAGTTTTCTCTGTTTGAAACTACCCATCCCCAGTTCCCTCAGTCACTTCTCATAAGATTTGTTCTCCAGGCCCTTCCCCAGCTTTGTTGCCCTCCTCTGGACCTACTCCAGCACCTCCACATCTCTCTTGTATTGAGCTACCCAAAACTGAACATAACACTCGAGGTGTGGCCTCACCAAAGTTGAGTCTCAGGGGACAATCACCTCCCTGCTCCTGCTGGCCACAGCATTTCTAATCCCAGCCAGGCTGCCAGTGGCTTTCTTTGCCACTTGGGCACACTGCTGGCTCATATTGAGTTGCTTGTTCACTACAACCCCCAGGTCCCTTTCTCCCAGCAGCTTTCCAGCCACACTGCCCCAAGTCTGTAGCCGTTGCTTGGGGTTGCTGTGGCCCAAGTGCAGGAGCTGGCTTTTAGCCATGTGGAAGCTCATGCCATTAACACTGGCTGTAGACAGTGACGAGGTCTTCCCTCAGCCTCCCGTTTTTCAAACTAAGCAGGTTGTTGACTAAGTTCTCAACTCTCAGCATGAGCAAAGCCAGGCAAATCCATCAGCCACTATGGGCTTCCCCTTTGCATGTGCATCTCTTCCTCAGGTACAGCCAGGCTACAGGGATGACTGCTGAGCACTGGGGCAGGGTCCCTCCCTGGCTGCAAAGATGGCATGTTGGACACCATGGACCACAGAGAATAACATCATAGAATCATAGAATCAACCAGGTTGGAAGAGACCTCCAAGACCATCCAGGCCAAACTAGCACCCAGCCCTATCCAGTCAACCAGACCATGGCACTAAGTGCCTCATCCAGGCTTTGCTTCAACACCTCCAGCGACAGCAACTCCACCACCTCCCTGGGCAGCCCATTCCAATGCCAATCACTCTCTCTGGCAGGAACTTCCTCCTAACATCCAGCCTAGACCTCCCCTGGCACAACTTCACACTGTGTCCCCTTGTTCTGTTGCTGGTTGTCTGGGAGAAGAGTCCAACCCCATCTGGCTACAGCCTCCCTTCAGGTAGCTGTAGACAGCAATGAGGTCTGCCCTGAGCCTCCTCTTCTGCAGGCTGCACACCCCCGGCTCCCTCAGCCTCTCTTCATAGGGCTGTGCTCCAGGCCCCTTACCAGCTCCATTGCTCTTCTCTGGACACATTCCAGTACCTCAACATCCTGCTACTCCCTTCCAGTGTGCCCAAGGCATATGGCTGAGGATAGATTTGCAAAAGTCTTTAGGTGCTCAATGATGAGGAAAATTGATAAAATCTTTGATTGAATCAATTCTTTGTGCTGAGCTCATTGGAAAAGAGGAAAACAGAATTTCACTGTGAATGGACTTGCTCAACTTGTGCTGTGAAATGCATGCTTTTACTACAACATGAGGAGTGTTCCTTCAGCCTAAATGAGACACTTCCTCTGTATATACAGTAAGTTACAGCCCTTACATGTTGCACAGCACTGAATGGCAACATGAATCTTCTCAGCTTGTTTCATGAGGCGATGTCAGAAAAGAGTAGATTAAGGACAAGAGGCAAGCTTAGTGCTGACCTGCTTTTTGGCCTAATTAATAGAGTTGCAGAAGCAAGAGTTTTGCATCTCCATCAGGAGACACAAAAATTACTGCAGTGATATATAAAGAGAGAGCTGAAGAGCTGTGGTGTGAGATGGTCCTGCCATGATAGAAGAGCCATCACATCTCAGCTGCAGCTCTCAGCACAGGGACAAGCAGAGAAAAGATAGGCAACTGAAAAGCATTTCCTTTAGCCAGGTGCTGGGAATCAGCATGTGTGCCACCACCCTGATCCACCAAGGCCATGGAGCCATGCCCACAAAACACAGCTCAGGCTATTCCTTCCCATGAAGGATCTTCTCCAGTCTCATCTTTCCTCCTGTCCTGATGAGCACAAACTCCTCCTTTGAGTGTTAATTCAGGTGCCTGAAGTCTCAGACCCTTAGACAGGTCAGACTGAGGCTTTACTCACCCTTTCTTTTCACATTCAGTGCTTAACCAGAAGCTTTTTCAGATGCTTTGATTTGTGCAGCAAGCCCTTCAACCTCCTACCTCTGCAACACAACCCACCACAGCTGCCCACCCGTTTCCATCCTTACTCAGCACACACTCTGCTACAGGCACCAGGCAGCACCCACAGCTCAGGTGGGAAAGGGAAAAGGACCCATCTGGAGGTTTTTATACCAAACTTCAGCAAGTCCTCAGCCAACCCAGGCTTGGCTCTCTGCCCTGGCTGGATCAGATGCTGCTAACGGCTGGGATTGCCCAGCTGCCAGTAACGCCTGGCTGCTGCCCCCAGCTGTGTGCTGGGTCCGTGCAGCCCCTTTTGGAAGCGTTTGTCTGTTAGCATATTTGTGTTTGGCACTGCAGGAGAGCAGGGTGAGGGCTGTAAATCAGTACTGTTTCCCTGGGGTATCTCACCAAGCAGCAGCATAATTCTCCTCTCATCCAAGCAACCGTTTCCTCCTCCCTTTGTATTTTTCCTCTCTCTTCCCCCCAAGTTTGGTGCTTTATGTTGTCAGTGCTGCAAGTCAAGATTTATTTGTCAGGTTTTGTGCACACTGTAATTCTGTGGCAGTTGCAGGGATGCTGTAAACACCACTGTATTTTATTAGAGCAGGATTTGTGTAAATGGCAGTTGTAAACCCCATAATGGGAGCTTTATGAGCCAGATTCAATAAAGCCTCCATCTGCAAGATGATTTTATTGAATCTGGCCTCCCTGAAATTGAAAAGTTTATGGAGAAAGGCAAAGTGTTTCACTGTGTTCATATTTATTCTTTGCCTATAAATCCATGCCCAGGGCTGCTCCCATCTGTGGTTTGCATGTGAATCTCCCTTCCCCTTCATACCAGATAACTCTCCCCAGCACAGTTACTTCTGGTTATCACACGACTGCTGCCACTCAAGGCTCAGCACTGTTTTTCCCGGGAAAAACAGCAGCCAGGAGAAGCATGGTGCTCTTGAGGCAACAAATCTTTGCTGCCCATTGGTTAGGTACAGGGCAAAGCTCCTGCAGTGGCAATGCAAGAGAGGAGTGAGTGGCTTTGCTCCTGACTGGCCCCTCAAGGGAAATGGAAAACCATAGAATTGTAACACCATGCAGTGTGTGGGAAGAGACCTTTAAAGGTCATCTAGTCATAGAATCATAGAATCAACCAGGTTGGAAGAGACCTCCAAGACCATCCAGGCCAACCTAGCACCCAGGCCTAGACAATCAACCAGACCATGGCACTAAGTGCCTCAGCCAGGCTTTGCTTGAGCACCTCCAGGGACAGCGACTCCACCACCTCCCTGGGCAGCCCATTCCAATGCCAATCACTCTCTCTGCCAACAACTTCTTCCTAACATCCAGCCTAGACCTCCCCCAGCACAACTTGAGACTGTGTCCCCTTGTTTTGCTGCTGCTTGCCTGGCAGAAGAGCCCAACCCCACCTGGCTACAGCCTCCCTTCAGCTAGTTGTAGACAGCAACGAGGTCTGCCCTGAGCTGTGCCCAGTCTAGTCTGGCTGGAAGATCAGACACATAACGTTTAAGAGGGCAGCACATCTCTGAAGCTCACAAGGACTTTCTGTGTGGTGATTAACAGCCCATTCCCTGCTCCTGTTGTGGTCCCTTTGTCACCTTGCAGCCTTGGGCTGTGCTATTGGTCTCTTTCTGTAAAGGAGTCAGGTAAATCCCATGGTCTAACTTAACCAACAGGACTTACATTTACTATGGCACTGTGTGCAACAACGAAGCAGCCTTCCCTGTCAGATCAGATGAGTGTGTTTTAAAGTTCAGTTGCTTCCTTAGCACTTTGAGCCACATCCCAGTGCAATTTCCAGCAGAGCACATGCCTTCACACCAGCTCAGTGCAGGCAAGGCTTCATCAGCTGATTCACCGATTCAGCTGCAGGTCCTCTTTCCCCTGATGCCAGGTTTTTCAGACAATGGCAATGGATCCTTTCATTCAGCATTCGGGAGCTGTTATTCCTGCAAACTTCACAGTCAAGGCTGGCCTCCTCACTTCCCAGCCCAGCCACCCCTGCTGGCCAGGGGGCTGAGGGCATGCAATGCCCTGGGGGAGCCGAAGTGCCAGCTGTGCCTTAGACAGTTGGCAGCCCCTCGGCACGTGACCCTGGGCATCACTCGTCCTGCCAAGGCAGGGAAAAATGGGATGTTCTCCCAGTGCTGCTCGGGGCTTGGCTTTCCAACAACTCCCCTCAGTGCCTGCAGAGCGACAGGCTGGCCGTGAGCAACAGAAGAAGGCAGAACAGCTCCTGATGAGGCGAGTTAAAAGGTTTATGTAGAGCATGTTCCAGCTAAAACATCCTGTTAGGAAGAGCTCACTGGCATTTAAAATTGATGGAAGTTTTACATAAGCCACTTGGTTTATCCAGGAGCACATCTGTCCTGTGCAGCAGCCCTTGGCAGTTGATGGCAGAGATGGAGCCGCCCTGGAGATGTACCCCGGAACCATCCCTCTGCAAAGAGGAGATGCCTGCTCTGCCTGTGGGCTCCTCAGACTTCTTCAGGATGGTGACATCTCAAAAAGAAAACGTGTGGGTCCTCCCTGGAGCTGTGGTGACCAAAGACAGTGTATACGGTTAATGCTCCAGGAGGAGTGTCCCTGAACTCGACACTTGACCTCAGGTGGTCCTGACCCCTCCCCAGGGGTGGGTCTGGACACCCCCAGGTGATGGTTACCCCACTCCACCCTTCCTGTCCCATAAAAGCAGGGGCACTTCCTGTTCCTCTCTCTCTCAACCACTCCACAGCTCTCTCTCGATCGCTCTCTGGACCACACTGCAGCTCTCTCTGCACCCCTGCATCTCTCCACACACATGGTCACCACCATCACAAACTCAGGTTGTATTTGTACCTCTTGTATTTGTTATTCTTCCTTCCCTACACCTTTGTAACCTCCCTACCTCTGATACCCTTTTAAGTTACTGTTAAACTTTTCTTTTTAACTTCCAAATCGAGTGAGATTGATTTATTTGGGTGTGCTTACCTTTCCTCTCTGCTTCTAATTCCTTTCCTTTGGGGAAGGAGTGGGGAGAGGGAAGGGCACTTTACAAATTGTCATTGGTTCTATCACATTTATTAGAGTCTCTGGGAATTTTAATCAGAACCCCAGACAGACAGGCTGCGAGATGTTGGATACAAGTTGTGTGCTTGAGAGCAAGCTAGGGAAAATGTAAGATCAAAGTGCCTCCAAAAGAAAACAAGAGGCTTGTAGTCTAAACTAATTGTTTTATGGCCTTCACAGGCTGGTACCACCTGGTGCCTGTTTGCCTAAGACAGTGTAGTTATGACAGAGAGAAGGTTGTTGTGCTCTCTTGGAAGATGGGAAGATTCTAATAAGTAGTATGTAATGTTGAACCAATTAGAATTTGGCAGAGTTTTGTAATCCAGTTCCATAGCCTTCAGTGAAGGGGATATAAACCTATGCTTAGGTGAAATAAATTGGAACTTGCTTATATTAAGCTCTCTCCCCATCTCTTGTTACCCCTGACACTATGGTATCGCAGCCTATGGCAGCGAGGGACACACAGCTCACTGTGTGGGCTTTCACTTGGGGTTGTGAGAGGAATGAACCCACTGGATGTTTTCCCAGAGAGGTGTCCCCTCCAGTCTCCTTACTCCTTCCCTAACACTAGAATCATAGAATCATAGAATGTCAGGGGCTGGAAGGGACCTCAGAAGATCATCTGGTCTGGCCCCCTGTCAGAGCAGGATCACCCAGAGCAGATCACACAGGAATGAATCCAGACGGTTCTTGAATATCTCCACAGAGGGAGACTCCACAACCTCCCTGGGCAGCCTGTTCCAGTGCTATGTCACCCTCACAGGGAAAAAATTCCTCCTCAGGTTCACATGGAACCTCCTATGCCTCAGCTTCCACCCATTGCCCCTTGTCCTGCCATTGGGCATCACCCAGCAGAGCCTGGCTCCAGCCTCCTGCCACTCACCCCTTGCATCTTTATAAACACGAATGAGATCACCTCTCAGTCTCCTGCTCTCCAAGCCCCAAGCCCCAGCTCCCTCAGGCTCTCCTCACAGGGAATATGTTCAATGTGGCTCTGCATTGGAGTCTCTCAAGCAGCTCCCTGCCCGTATTGAATGGGGGGAGGGGACAGAACTGGACACAATACTCCAGATGAGGCCTCGCCAGGGCAGAGTAGGGGGGAAAGAGAACCTCCCTCGACTTACTAACCACAGGCCTTCTAATACACCCCAGAATGGCATTGGCCTTTCTGGCCACAAGAGCACACTGCTGGCTCATGGCCATCCTTCCATCCAGCAGGACTCCCAAGTCCTTCTTCCCTTCACTGCTCTCCAGCAGATCAGCCCCCAACCTACACTGATACAGGGGATTGTTCTTTCCCAGGAAGAAAGCAAGCTGAAGATAACTTCTGGCACTGCTATAGAGCAACCTGAAATATCCAAACTGCAAACCCCTTTATTAGCCATTTCACAGATTCAAAGTGTTTTACAAAAGGATTCTTGGTCTGGCATCACATCCACTTCAGACCAGTGCCAAGTGGTGCCACCCAGGGGTCAGTGCAGACACCGCTGCTGTTTAACATCGTTGTCAGTGACATGAACAGAGAAACTGAGTGCACCTTCAGCAAGTCTGCAGATGACACCAAGCTGTGTGGCACAGTCGACTTATTAAAGGGCAGGGATCCATCCAGAGGGACCTGGACAGGCTGCAGAGGTGGGTCCAGGCCAACCTCATGACATTCAACAATGCCAAGTGTGAGGTCTTGCACACGAGTGTGTGCAATCCCAAGCACAGATTGAGGCTGGGTGGGGAAAGGCTGAGAGCAGCCCTGAGGAAAAGGCCCTGGGTGTCTGGGGTGGTGAAAACTCAACATGAGCCTGCAGTGTGAGTACAGTCCAAACAGCAACCCTGTGCTGGGCTGCAGCAAGAGCAGTGTGGCCAGCAGGGCAAGGGAGGGGATTCTGCCCCTTGGCTCTGCTCTCCTCAGACCCCACCTGGAGTCTTGTGTACAGTTCTGGAGCCCCCAACACATAAAGGACATGGAAGTGTTGGAGACAGTTCAGATGCTCAGAGGGCTGCAGCTCTGCAGCAGCAGCTTTGCTATGAGGACAGGCTACGAGAGTTGAGGCTCTGCAGCCTGGAGTAGAGAAGGCTTCCAGGAGACCTTGTAGTAGCCTTCCAGTATCTGAAGGGGACCTACAGGAAGGCTGGGGAGGGACTATTGACAAGGTCTTGTAATGGCAGGGGTAATGGGTTTAAACTGGCAGAGGGGAGATTCAAACTAGATGTTAGGAAAGGGTTCTTTGCAGTGAGGGTGGTGAGACACTGGCACAGGTTGCCCAGGGAGGTTGTGGAACACAGAATCACCCAATGTGATCTTTGATACCACAAACCTCCCCGGAGGTGCTCCACAACCTCCCTGGAGATGTTCAAGGCCAGGCTGGATGAGTCCTGAGTGACCTGTTCTAGTGGGAGGTGTCGCTGCCTATGGAGGGGAGCTGGAACTGGATGAGCTTTGAGTTCCCTTCCAACCTAAACCATTCTATGATTCCATGACCATTTCCAGGTGAAAGGTTTCCCTTTCTCCCCACCTTCATAACCAAGGCACTGCATAACCTCAGCCAAGTGCTGTGGTGCTCTACACTTGCCGCAGCTCACTGTGGCCAGCACTGCTCTGAAGCCTCTGGGGACATCCCCCCAGCATCCAGCAGAGCACCTCGTTAAATTGGGATTGTTTGTTTATAGAGCAGAATCAGTAATTGAACATTATGATGGGGCTGTATCAGGAGCAGTGTGGCCAGTAGGACGAGGGAGGTTATTCTTCCCCTGTACTCAGCACTGGTCAGGCCACAGCTTGAGTACTGTGTCCAGTTCTGGGCTCCTCAATTCAAGAGAGATGTTGAGGTGCTGGAAGGTGTCCAGAGAAGGGCAACAAAGCTGGTGAGGGGCCTGGAACACAAACCCTATGAGGAGAGGCTGAGTTTAGCATGAAGAAGAGGAGGCTCAGGGCAGACCTCATTGCTGTCTACAACTACCTGAAGGGAGGCTGTAGCCAGGTGGGGTTGGGCTCTTCTGCCAGGCAACCAGCAACAGAACAAGGGGACACAGTCTCAAGTTGTGCTGGGGGAAGTATAGGCTGGATGTTAGGAGGAAGTTCCTGCCACAGAGAGAGTGATTGGCATTGGAATGGGCTGCCCAGGGAGGTGGTGGAGTCACTGTGCCTGGAGGTGTTCAGGAAAAGCCTGGATGAGGCACTTAGTGCCATGGTCTGGTTGACTGGATAGGGCTGGGTGCTAGGTTGGCCTGGAAGAGCTTGGAGGTCTCTTCCAACCTGGTCTATTCTATTCTATTCTATTCTATTCTATTCTCTTCTATTCTATTCTATTCTATTCTATGTCTGTAAAGGGAAGGTTGGAAGGCGCTAAATGGCTGTACAGGAAAACATTTACAGGGGAGCCGCTGGCCCTAAATACGCCAGCAGCGAAGGATTCGGAAGCCTCCAGCTCCCTGCCTGCTGCCTTTTATAAAAGCTGGCATCTTTCCTGCACGAATCTGAGCTGCAGACTTCCTGGATTCACTTCTCCTACACACAAGACTTTGTGCACTGGAGATTATCAGATTATTGACTTTGGGATTCCTAATTATATCAGCTTGACTGGTTGATGAATTGGAGGTGGATGGCATTGCAGCTGACACAGTGCTGGGAGGGTAGGCGATGACTAGCAGGACTCATTTTCCCCCAGCAGCTATAACAAGGAGAAAGCTCAAATATATTCTGCTCCTGTTGAGAAATCATTCCTAAAGCAACTATTCATTAATTGCTGGGACTTAGTATGCCCCCTTAAAAACAAACAGCAGCACTGCAAAGAACGATTTTGTGCCTGTCCACACCTGTTCATAGGATGTTAGGGGTTGGAAGAGAGCCAAGCAGATCATCAAGTTCAACCCCCCTGCCAGAGCAGGACAATCCTATCTAACACAGATCACAGAGGAACACATCCAGACAGGCCTTGAAAGGCTCCTGAGAAGAAGACCCCACAGCCTCTCTGGGGAGCCTGTTCCAGTGCTCTGGGACCCTTACAGTAAAGAAGTTCCCCCTTGTGTTGAGGCAGAACCTCTTTTGCTGCAACTTACACCCATTGCTCCTTGTCCTATCCCAGGGAGCAGTGAGCAGAGCCTGTCCCCCGCTCCTGGCAGCCTTCAGATACTTACAAACATTTATCAAATCCCCTCTCAGTCTTCTCTTCTCCAGACTACACAGCCCCAGGTCCCTCAGCCTCTCCTCATCAGCCATGCCCTCCAGTCCCATCATCATCCTGGTAGCCCTCTGCTGGACCCTCTCCAGCAGATCCCTGTCTCTCTTCAACTGAGGAGCCCAAAACTGAAGGCAGTACTCAAGATGAGGTCTCAGCAGGGCAGAGTAGAGGGGGAGGAGAACCTCCCTTGATCTGCTGGACACACTCCTCCTAATACACCCCAGGATCCCCTTGGCCTTCTTGGCCAGCAGGGCACATTGCTGTGCCATGGGTAACTTGTTAGCCACCAGGACCCCCAGGTCCCTCTCCACAGGGCTGCTCTCCAGCAGATCACCTCCCAGCCTGTACTGGTGCAGTTTGTTATTGCTCCCCAGATGCAGGACTCTGCACTTGTCCTTGTTCTTGCACTTGTTCTGCATGGGAGAGAAAGCCTGGGGAGGAAGGAACAGCTCAGAATTTGGGTCTTGAAGAGCCAGGTATGCCCCCTCTGGGGAATGCTCTGTCTGCCCAAACAGCAGCTCTGGCAGTGTCCCAGTTCTTAGCATGCTGCTGAGGGCCCTTTCAAGTGACTGCCCACACCAGGAGGCACTTGCCAGTCATAGGCACCTCTGGGCTGAACACATCCTGGGAACTGGGAAAAGGCTTTTGGTGTCACCGTGCTGGAGTTGAGGACATACAACCTGTCTGGAACTCACACAAAGCACATCATAGCTTTCACTTGGCCATCAGATTGAGTTTCCAGTGACTTGGCAATGGAAACACAGCTACAGTTGTGCTGCAGGAAGAGCTCTGCATCAGTACCTGTGTATGGCTGTACACCGAGCTTAGCCAGGGCGGCCCTACCTTATGCTTGCCACATGCTAAGGATGGCCATTGCTGCACAACACCTAGAGGCCCGTGGTACCCACCTGATGCCAGCTGCCATGTCCTCAGTCACTTCCACCCACCTAGAGGAGACCATCCCACTCAAATGGGGTCTTTCCTGGGGCATCTGCTGCAGCAAACCTCTGTTTGACATTTTAGGGCACCGTGCAGAGAGCAGCTTTGTATGGCAACACCTGACCCCACGGCTGGCAGGAACCCTGCAGCATCCCCTGCTTGAAGCACAGTCTTTCACTTAGTGCTTCATGGGGCTTCAAATGAGAGCAAAAACCAAACCAAACAACCCAAACTTAATTTGATTCTTAATGGAAAGATTTATGGCAATGAAACTGGGGGTATTTTTAGTGAGTAAAGAGCATGTTATAACACTTTGGTTCTACAACAGTTTAATCCCAAGGAGAAGATTTTCTCTCTTTTTCTCTCAGGAAAATCTTTATCATTTTTATTCATCTTCCATTGATTATTCTAAAAATCCCATTTAGCTTCACCACATAATGGTATGGGAGTCTTTTCTCAATATATCTTAATAGAATAAACCTCAACTCTATATAAGAGGATTAGATAGCCATTCGTTGAGGTAAAGAACACTGCTCCTCCAGATGGCCAGACAGAATCTGTGTCATGCCTCCCCTATTTATTAAGATCAAAATGTAATGCAAGTTGATGAGATGTGTTTCATCCAGTATTTAATGGGTCAGCCATAAAGCTGAAAGCTAATGCTAAGGTTGGCAGCATGCATGGAAGAGTTAACAGGCAGAAAACGAAGACATATTGAGAGCATCCCTCCTTGAACTTCGTGAAATGAAAAGTTGTCAGAGGACGAAGCTCCTGACACAAGTAGGGCAGAGAGGCTGCGCTCTTCCAGCCTCCCTAACCATTTGTCAAAGGTTTGAGGTAATTGAAGAGGTTTACAAGGAGCAGAGGAAGGGTTTTTTTAATTTATTGTAGCAGTTGCTTTCTGCACGTGGACATTGACAGATTGGCAATGAGTCCTCCATAAACCAAAACACAGCCAGCCCTGCTGTGGACAGCCCAAGGAGTAGCTGGGGTAACCACTGGGTGTACCCTGCTTCGTTTGAGATACATATATGTATATATATATATAGGGAGGGAAGTATAGGCTGGATGATAGCAGGAAGTTCTTCACAGAGAGAGTGATTTGTCATTGGAATGGGCTGCCCAGGGAGGTGGTGGAGTCACCATCCCTGAAGGTGTTCAAGGAAAGTCTGGATGAGGCACTTAGTGCCATGGTCTGGTTGACTGGACAGGGCTGGGTGCTAGATTGGGCTGGATGATCTCGGAGGTCTCTTCCAACCTGGTTGATTCTATGATTCTATCATGGAGCAGCAGTTCCACTGCAATTACAGCCTTTGTTCTCCCCACTTGTTGAGCTGTCTGGAAGCCTCAGCTCTCCCTCTGCAGTCTCCACTACTCCACATTTGTAGCCTCTTCTTTTAGGGAGGCGGGAGCACAAGTGGGACAGATTTGTTTAGATTGGTGCATACAATCCCTGAATAACTCATGTTGTGACATACACCACTGAAGCAGACACAGGCACTCCTTTTGGGGCCTGCAAACTTTTCAACTTCTAGGCTGCTGGCAAAAAAAGACAACCGTGGTGGTCTTCACCAGGATCTACATCTAACAGTGTCCAAGGCATTGCAAGTGCCAGCCCAGGGTAGCAGTCTCACTCAGCCTGGGTCTCCTTCCTCCTGCCCATGTCAGCTGACCCACTGCATTTAACCTGAAATGTTAATAACCTTAAAAGAGTTACTGAATACTGAAATAGCTTCCCCAAGGAAGTCATTGAATCCCCATCCCTGGAGATATCTGAAAGACACAGAGATGTGGTGGTGAGGGACATGGCTTAGCACCAGACTTTGTAGAGTTATGGCTGGACAAAATGATCTTTGTGATGGTTTGGGTGTTTCCCACCTCCCCCACACTTTTGAAATCACCCAGACTAGACTCAGTCAAGCTGGAAGCTAAGGAATGAAGCTATATTTAGAATCATAGAATCATAGAATCATAGAATCAGTCAGGGTTGGAAGGGACCACAAGGATCAGCCTACAAGTTAAAGGTAATACAGAAACACAGTAGCCCTCCCAGAAATCAGAGTCCCCAGGAGGAGCTCCCAACCACCCTTTCACCTCCTTTCCACCCCTCTACCTCATCCCAGAGTTGGCCTTACGTGCAAGGTGATCTTGGGGGATCAGCAGGGGGGTTAGAAAGCAGAAGGATTAGTTATACAGAAGCAGTCCAGGGAGAAAGCACAGGCTCCAGCTGCAACAGAGACCTTATCTATGTTCATGTCCTTGTTTTTATACGTCTCAGCAAGCCTATGAGTGAAGCAGACATCACCACTTTTTCCTTTTCACAGCCTAGCATCTAATTTCTCTCACTAAAATACTCCCCTTAGCTTCAAACTAGAGCAATCTTAAAGGTCTTTCTCAGCTGAAATGATTGTGTGATTCTTTGTCCATGTCACCTCATGAGCTGCTTTGGCATCAATCACCTGTGACTGCAGGCAAAACGCAAGGAAAACCACAGTCAGGTAAAGGAGAGGTTTTCTGAGAGGTGATTTTATTAACAGGTTAGGTTCAGCAACCCACCAAACACTCAGGTTCATGCATAAATGTAATTCCCTTCCTCTTCCCTCTTGAAAAAGCAGGTTTTGTGCAGGCTTTCCAGGCTGATGATCTGGGATTTATTGTATAAGTAAAACAAAATAATTAAAATCAGGTTTGGCAGGTTGCTTGTTTCCTGGCTCACTTGGTGGGTTTACAAGCACCTGGGATTAAAATGGCTCATGACCTAACATAACTGAGGGAGGGACTTTTTCAGGCTATCAGGGAGTAACAGGACTAGGGGGAATGGAGCAAAGCTGGAGGTGAGGAGAGTCAGCCTGGAGGTGAGGAGGAAGTTGTTCTTGAGCATGAGAGTGGTGAGAGCCTGGAATGGGTTGCCCAGGGAGGTGGTTGACGCTCTGTCCCTGGAGGTGTTTAAGGCCAGGCTGGATGAGGCTGTGGCCAGCCTGCTCCAGGGTAGAGTGTCCCTGGGCATGGCATGGAAGTTGGAACTGGATGATGCTTGTGGTCCCCTCCAATTCTGACTGATTCTATGACTCTATGGACTGCATGCATGCTCCAAGTTAGTGCTAAGCAGGATTTACTTCCTCTAATAATCATAGGGATTTGCATTATGGCTGAGTGCCATCCACACAAGGGAAGCACTGAGAAGGGAAAGTGCTCCCAAACTTACTGTCACTAAACCCCCAATGGTCAGCACAGCCTCAGGGGCTCAATGACAGTCAAGGCAACACCACAGCTACTCCACCACAGCATTAGATAGCAGGGGACCACAAAGCCATCTTGCAAATGCAGTTGTACAGAATACAGGGAGGTTATTCTTCCCCTGTACTCAGCACTGCTCAGGCCACACCTTGAGTACTGTGTCCAGTTCTGAGCCACTCAATTCAAGAGAGATGTTGAGGTGCTGGAAGGTGTCCAGAGAAGGGCAGCAAAGCTGATGAAAGGCCTGAAACACAAACCCTATGAGGAGAGGCTGAGGGAGCTGGGGGTGTGCAGCCTGCAGAAGAGGAGGCTCAGGGCAGACCTCAATTGCTGTCTACAACTACCTGAAGGGAGGTTGTAGCCAGGTGGGGTTGGTCTCTTCTGCCAGGCAACCAGCAACAGAACAAGGGGACAGAGTCTCAAGTTGTGCTGAAAGAAGTATAGGCTGGATGTGAGGAGGAAGTTGTTGGCAGAGAGAGTGATTGGCATTGGAATGGGCTGCCCAGGGAGGTGGTGGAGTCACCGTCCCTGGAGGTGTTCAAGCAAAGCCTGGATGAGGCACTTAGTGCCATGGTCTGGTTGATTGGCCACGGCTGGGTGCTAGGTTGGACTGGCTGAGCTTGGAGGTCTCTTCCAACCTGGTTGATTCTATGATTCTATGATCTTCCTGGGACCGGGGCTAGGACAAGGCACCTTTCCCAGCCAAGGAGCCCAGTCCCATCCCCAGTTCTGCCAGCATTATGACCGAGCATTGCTGGGCAGGTCAAGGCCCCTGGCAGCACTGTCTGATAGGCGCCGCAACTGCTTCCTGATCTAATTTGTGTCATTGTTCTTTTCAGCAGCTTCAGCCTCTTTCCCAGCACTACCTATTAGACCTGGGCTCTGGTGGGGCACTTCCCTGCTCTGATGACAGATGCAGAGAGCAGAAAGGAGAGGTGGGAGCGTTCCTCCGACAAGAGAATGCTCCCACAGCTCAGTCCCCGCAGCGCGACACGGCGTGGGGCTGCCACAAACCCCTCCCTGGGTCAGCCCCGACTGAAAAGGATTATTACTGGAAAGGCTCCTGCCCTTCAATCATGCTGCATTATTTATGACCTAATGATTGCCCATTGACTAGCAGGGATTATACCTCCTCTGAGATGTCTCTGGGTGACTGGAAGGGCATTAACCTCATTATTATCACGCCCGTGCTCATCAGAGGCCATTAGTAGCTTCCTCTCGCTGCCGGTGCTGATGTGTAGCCACTCGGTGCCTCCTGCCGCCTCTCCGCCCGCCTCCCGCACACGCATGCCTGCATTCAGCCCTGTCTCCTTCCCCGGGCAGACTTAAGGAAACGGGTGAAGATTATTCAGCTTGGGAAGGGATTCACAAAGCCCTTGGGATTAGCAATCTGGCGCAACAGCTTCTTCCCATCCCAGTCACTAAGAAATGGGCTTCTCATCCCTCGGACAGAGCCAGCAGCGCACTTTCAGATGTTGTCCGACCAGTTGCTTCTTTAGTTTCAGTCCCACAGCGTCTGTATGAGCAGGACCACTGGGAACCAAGGCTCTGCTTTTGGGAAAGCAGGGTTGGTTTTCTAGGCAATGTGTCTGCAAAGCCCTCCAGGGGGGGCAACCGGATGGCATTCAATAAGTCCAAGTGCCGGGTGCTGCACTTTGGCCACAATCCTATGCAGAGCTACAGGCTGGGGTTGGAGTGGCTGAGAGCAGCCAAACAGAAAGGGATCTGGGGGTGCTGATCGATACCCACCTGAACATGAGCCAGCAGTGTGCCCAGGTGGCCAAGAGAGCCAATGGCATCCTGGCCTGCATCAGGAATGGTGTGGCCAGCAGGAGCAGGGAGGTCATTCTGCCCCTGTACTCTGCACTGGTTAGACCACACCTTGAGTACTGTGTCCAGTTCTGGGCCCCCCAGTTTAAGAGGGACATTGAGATGCTTGAACGTGTCCAGAGAAGGGCAACGAGGCTGGTGAGAGGCCTCGAGCACAGCCCTACGAGGAGAGGCTGAGGGAGCTGGGATTGTTTAGCCTGGAGAAGAGGAGGCTCAGGGGAGACCTTATTGCTGTCTACAACTACCTGAGGGGTGGTTGTAGCCAGGGGGAGGTTGCTCTCTTCTCTCAGGCAGCCAGCACCAGAACAAGAGGACACAGCCTCAGGCTGCGCCGGGGGAAGTTTAGGCTCGAGGTGAGGAGAAAGTTCTTCAGTGAGAGAGTCATTGGCTACTGGAATGGGCTGCCCAGGGAGGTGGTGGAGTCGCCGTCCCTGGAGCTGTTCAAGGCAGGATTGGACGTGGCACTTGGTGCCATGGTCTAGCCTTGAGCTCTGTGGTAAAGGGTTGGATTTGTGAGGTCTCTTCCAACCTTGGTGATACTGTGAGACTGTGAGACTGTGATACTGTGACCACCCAGCCCTAACCATTGAGGCTTAGTAGCAGTGGCCTTCAATAACCTGACTGTTGCAGGTGCCCCCTTTTGCTCCAGACCCAGCCTTGCCCTGGCACCTCTTACAACGGAGGATGGCTCAAGCCCTGTGTACCAGAGCCATGCCTACCATCCCATGCAGGTGAGACCCAAACATGGCTCATCACAAACCACTTTTGGAAGGAAAATTCCTTTACAGCTGGCTCTGACCTCGGCACCCACCTCTGTGCAAAAGGATGGAAGAAGAATTTGCTCCTGGCTAACTATCAGCCCACGTGGTAAAAACACTTGATTTTATAATAATTAAATTGATGGGCTACAAATGAACATTTGCTTTGCTGAGCTCTGGGAATTCACGAGGAACATTTTGAGCAAGAAACATTTTCAAAGCTAAAACCTCCCTCTCCTTTTCTGCCACTCCTCTTACACTCTGTCCCCAGAGATAAAACTGCTCTCTTTCCCCACACTTAATCACGAAAACAACACCTAAACAGGCACATTTTTTAAGGCAATGCTAGTAACAGTGTCCTTAAATGGAAATATACAAAGTATTCCTTATCTCCCTAGTTCTTGACACACTTCATTTGGAGCTTAAGTTGTCCTCTTCCCTCTACATCCTCTCCCTTACTGTGCTCCTCCACACCTCTTGCCTGCCTCTTTCATTTCATTCACATTTCCTGCAATCTGCAGCCATACCTGCTTCTAAATGCTGAAGAAGATAACAAAAACACCTGGCAAAAAAAAACATGCCTCAATGTTCTCCTTTTCCTTCATGGCTCAAAAGATTTAAGTCCAAAATAGCCAAGCGTCCCCTCCTTTCTCTCCACAGCCAGCAGCTGCTGTACATCTTCTATGCCACTTCACAATGCACTTCAAATCCTCCCAGACCCCAGGAAAAAAAACCAACCCAGGCACTTCTACAAACCCAATAATGCATCAATATGGCTTTGGCTGTTGCAATCTTTGTAGCTCTGCTGCTGGAGATGATTCTCCATCCCCCCCCCC
>WAAF01011598.1:43323-65352 GCA_013400475.1 Tricholaema leucomelas
TGAGAGAGTCATTGGCTACTGGAATGGGCTGCCCAGGGAGGTGGTGGAGTCGCCGTCCCTGGAGCTGTTCAAGGCAGGATTGGACGTGGCACTTGGTGCCATGGTCTAGCCTTGAGCTCTGTGGTAACGGCTTGGACTTGATGATCTGTGAGGTCTCTTCCAACCTTGGTGATACTGTGAGACTGTGATGGGATGCAAGCCCCAAATCCCTTTAGATACTGCTGAAAAGTTGCACATACCCTGCAGGTTTCTGCCAACTTTGCCACATCACTCAGGGTCAGAAAAAATCCAATCTCATCCTGTACAAGGTTTGTGGTTAACGCAAGGTTGTGGTTAATACAAGGGATGCAGTGACACCAGTAATGGTTTGTTGCAAAAACACCCTGATTCCAGCTCAGGTGCTGCAGAACCCTGATTAGCTTGTCATGGGAAATGTGGTCAAGGCCCCACAGATCAGTGTGATCAAAGGCAATGCCACGTGGACTCAAGATGATTCAATGTGAATTATGCCAGAGACCTTTATTGATCATTTGGCTCTCAATGTATCCCTCAAGGCCACCAGGCACACGCCTGCACATTAGCATAATTAGTCAAGGACAACCCACTCCATCAGCATAAACCAGGCCTTGTTTTCCCCATTAACCAGGTGTCCATTATCTATCTTTTCTGAGATAAAGTAGCCAGCAGCTGGTGGGAACCAAGGTCAGCATCTGCCTTTTATTATCCTTCTTCACTCTGTTCCCACATCCTTCTTCACTTTGCATTCAAGCCAACCAAAGCCTGGGCTGCCTGCAGAAGGAATTCTCTTCCCTGAGCACAGCAGAAGGAGGTATATGCACCTCCCTACCCTTTCATTTCCCTTTTCCAGAGAATCTGGAGGAGAAATCAGAAATTTGGGTGCTTTAGGCTCACCACACACACAACAGAGGAGCTGAAAAGAGCTTTTCTGAGAGGAATAAGCCATTGGAATGTGCAGCCCAGGGAGGTGGTGGAGTCACCGTCCCTGGAGGTGTTCAAGAAAAGCCTGGCTGGGACATTTAGTGCCATGGTCTGGTTGACTGGATAGGGCTGGGTGCTAGGTTGGACTGGATGATCTTGGAGGTCTCTTCCAACCTGCTTGATTCTATGATTCTATGATTCTATAAACCAGGGCTGCTCTTCCAGCTGCCCCTTGTGCTTTGCTGTCTCTTCCCATGGCATCCAGCCCATTGCAGGGGACCTTTGCCCACACAATGGGAGCCCAAAAGCACTGGTTACACTTAGAGCCTCTCACCACTGCGTTGTTTTGCTCTTAGCATACTTGCTCATATTACCCTGGGAGCCATATCCATGCTTGCATGGGTGTGTGAAGATTGACAGGTGCCTGTAAAAGCCCACACTCCATGCTGGAGATGATGTTTTCTTGGTCTTGCCATAGAGGACCTGGGATGGAGTTTTCACAGCATCACGGTCCCCGGCTCTGCCTGAAGCCACATCACATCCACTGCTCACCCTTGCCAGGCTAAGGCGGTGGCAGGCAGCACCTCCCCAGGCCCTTTGGACCGTGCTACTACATCTGTGCCCACCCTCATTTGGAGAAGCTAATTAACAACACCAGAACATCCATCCCACCTGTGCTGCTGCAAAAAAAACCATCAATCAGGGCAGCAGTGGCTGTGTGAGCAGGCTGGAGCCTGGCAGAGGAGCTGGAGCTGCAGCCAACCTGGAGCTGCTGTTGCAGATAACCCACCAGCCCAGGCAACAGGAGGACGAGCTGCCCGTTTGCCAGCAGAGATCTTCACATTTCCCCCTCAATCTTCATTTACATTTGGAGAGACAGAGAATTAATGGAGTCTGAGCTATGTAACTAGAAACGATTTGTTTTTCTGGTGGCAATGGAACATTTCCTAATGAACCTCCCCTCCCCCTGTGCCGTTCGGCTCAAGATGCAAATATTGCCACGAGTTTATCAATCTGTGGCTTGTTTCACGCCGTTTGCAATGCTAATGAGTAAACCAATTTTGACATATTATGTAAGCCAGTTTCTGAAACAGAGATTCTTGGCAGGCCAAATGTAAACACAGACACCCTCTTGCATCCAATTTAAATGAGCATGTTGCTGAAAGCACCCAGGGCTTGAGTCTGTTGACTTAGTCTCGATTTACTCCACTGAAGGAACAAAAAAAAAGAAGAAGAACCAAAAAAAAAACAACCAAAAAAACCCAACAACCAAACCCAGCCTTCAATTCAATTACTGGTGCAGCAGCAAATGGATCTAATTTTGTAACGAGGAAATGTGCTGGAATAAGCTAATGCAGGGCGGTGACTCAGGCACCGAAGAGCATCAGCACAGCACAGGCTGGGGAACACACATGTCGTTTCAGATAGAGAGGACAGGTCTCCTCTCCCTCACCCTCCCAAGACACATTCAGGTCCAGCTGGTGCTCTGTGGGTTAGGCCACACTCAGAGGGTGATCCCTTTCAGCCTCCCTGCTCTTCCACGATGGCTTTGCAGAAGGATGTTGCCTACTAGGGCAGCAGGCAAAGGCCAAGAGGTCCTGCATCTGGGTCGAGGTGGGGCTGTTCAGTCTGGAGAAGAGGAGGCTCCCAGGTGACCTTCTTGTGGCCTGCCAGGATCTGAAAAGGGCCTACAAAAAAGCTGGGGAGGGACTTTTCAGGATATCAGGGAGTGACAGGACTGGGGGGAATGGAGCAAAGCTGGAGATGGGGAGATTGAGACTGGACACAAGGAGGAAGTTGTTCAGCATGAGAGTGGTGAGAGGCTGGAATGAGTTGCCCAGGGAGGTGGTTGAGGCCCCATGGCTGGAGGTGTTTAAGGCCAGGCTGGCTGAGGCTGTGGGCAACCTGCTCTAGGGTAGGGTGTCCCTGGCCACGGCAGGGTGGTTGGAACTGGCTGATCCTTGTGGTCCCTTCCAATCCTGACTGATTCTACGATTCTATAGTATAGGCTGGGCAGTTATTGGCTTGAGAGCAGCCCTGAGGAGAAGGACTTAGGGGTCCTGGTGGTTGAAAAGCTCAACATGAGCTCTCAGTGTGCTCTTGCAGCCCAGAAAGCCAACCAAAGCCTGGGCTGCAGCAAGAAAAGTATGGCCGACAGGGCAAGGGAAGGGATCCTTCCCCCATACTCTGCACTGGTGAGCCCCCACCTGGAGTACTGTGTCCAGATCTGGAGCCCCTGATACAAGAGGGCTATGGATATGCTGGAAGGTGTCCAGAGAAAGGCCACGAGGATGAGCACAGGGCTGGAGCACCTCTGCTATGAGGACAGACTGAGGGCATTCAGGCTGTTCAGGCTGGAGAGGAGAAAGCTCCAAGGTGACCTTATCGTGACCTTTCAGTATCTTAAGGGGTCTCCAAGAAAGCTGGGGAGGGACTTTTTAGGCTGTCAGGTAGTAATAGGGCTGGGGGGAATGGAACAAAGCTGGAAATGGGTAGGTTCAGACTGGATGTTAGGAAGTTCTTCAGCATGAGAGTGGTGAGAGTCTGGAAGGTTGCCCAGGGAGGTGGTGGAAGGCTCATCCTTGGAGATGTTTAAGGCCAGGCTGGATGAGGCTCTGGACAGCCTGATCTGAGGTGTCCCTGCCCATGGCAGCAGGGCTGGAACTGGCTGATCCTTGTGGTCTCTTCCAACCCTACCTGATTCTCTGATTCTATGATTTCAAGCCACTGCTGCAGTCACGCTGGGACCCCAGAGCGCCAGGGAGCACTTCTCTCAGCAGGCGCTGAAGAGCTGCACCACACTGGTGCACAGCCAGGTGCTGAGATCTCATGAACTGCTCTCTCCTTTGTGCACCTCGGCATCTGGCCTCACCACAGGGTCAGCTGGACACCCTGAACAGTGAATTATATCCAGTTTTTAGGCACTATGATCTCAGCACCAGAATGACACGTCGGAAGACACGTGCACTGGATGGCAGACTGCAACAATCAGCAGCACACCTGCCAATGTCATGGGGAAGAGCTGCAGGTCACAAGCTGGGAGTTAAGGGCAGGGGAAAGAGGAAGAGATGAGTTTTTAGAAGTACCTGGCAAAACAAACCAGAGAAAAGGCAAACCCCCAAACAAGCAGCAACACACACACACAGACACCCAAACAAACCAAAAACCACCCAGAAAACAAACAAACCAACCTCCCCACACCACTCCCCCAGGGAGATGAACCATACTTTATTAAAGAGAGGAAGGGCTGGAACTCAATCTTTCATTTGCACTTTCCCCAGTACCATCTGGAGCATTTGCATCTGCCAAATGCACAGCGTATGCCTGCCCACGAGGGGAAGCCAATGGGGTAGCAACACACCTGGAGGTGGCCTTTGCCCTGCTAATGGCTCTGGGCATCTCCAGAGTGTTTTACAACTAAAACACAAGGGTGAAGTTAACTGTGATGTTCCTGCCACGGCAGGAAAAAAAAGGACTCAAGTAAGAGCTATGCTGCTGTGAGGTCAGGTGTACTGCCACAGAGTCAGAGATCCCACCAGGCACCAGAGCTGCAAAACACAATCTCCCACACTCCAGCCCCTTCACATCCTCAGGACCAGGCTATCGTTTATCATACCCAGCTCTTACACATGACAAAGTAAAGGAAAGCCAGAGGAAGAATACTTTTAGCCTCCAAGCAAATATCCCATCCTGAGCTTTGGGTGATGAGAGCGAACCTGAGAGCTCTTTCCTTTGTGCTGTGAAATGCTTTCAAGCTCTGATCATAAGCATACAAAAAGCCACACATTTGCTGGCTCATCAAGTTTTCCCCTGCAAACTTGGAAATACACAGTTGCTAAAGGAACTCGAGTTTTTACAGCATAAGAGGAAGCTTACTGCTGTCTAGACACAGAGGAGAAAAGGACAGTGCTTGAAAGGAGGGCAGCTGACAAGTAAGCCTCACTTGGAGATGAAAAGTCTATCCAACCCCAGCCTGCTGGCACACCAGCACACATCACAGCACCACAGATGGGGAAAAGAAAACACCTCACAGACCTGAGGGGCTGTGCAGACTCTTGCCTGAACTGATACAAACCCAGCTCCTTGCCAGCCAGCAAACACAGGATCACAGATGTTAGGAGTTAGAAGAGATCATCGAGTCCAACTTCCCTGCCAGACCAGGACCATAGAACCTAGCACAGGAACACATCCAGATTGGTCTTGAAAGTCTCCAGAGAAGGAGACTCCACAAACCTCACTGGGCAGCCTGTTCCAGGGCCCTGTGACAGTTACAGTCAAGGAGTTCATCCTCATGTTGAAGTGAAACTTCCTGTGCTGTAGTTCATACTCATTGCCCTTGTCCTATCACAGGGCACAACTGAGTTTATCCCCTCCCTCTTGACCCCCAGCCCTCAGATATTTATAAACATTGATTAAATTCCCTCTCAGTCTTCTCTTCACCAGACCAAACAGCCCCAGGTCCCTCATCCTTTCCTCACAGGGCAGTGCTCCAGCCCCTTCATCATCTTTGTAGCCCTCCCTTAGAGTCTTTCGAGCTGATCTCTGTCCCTCCTGAACTGGGCAGTCCAAAATTGAATGCAATATTCCAGGTGAGGTCTCTCCAGGGCAGGGTAGAGGGGGAGTAGAACCTCCCTTGATCTGCTGGACACACTCCTCTTAATGCACCCCAGGATCCTATTGGCTACAAGGGCCCATTGCAGTGCCACCTCCTGTCCCAGCACAGAGCCCAAGGTGGGAGCAACGCCCTAAACCAGACCACCAGGATCCTATTGGCCTCCTTGGCCACAAGGGCACATTGCTGTGCCACCTCTCATCCCAGCACAGAGCCCAAGGTGGGAGCAAAGCCCTAAACCACACCACCACATCAACTCCTATTGCACAAGGGAGGTGAGTGCAGCAAGCACCCAGCACACAAACTGATGCACCACAGCATTCCTCTTCCTGCCTCCATTTACCTACACGTGGAACATAACAATAACAGCCAGGCAAAAGAGTGTTTACATTCCAACATCTCATTTTCCCTACTATTTTAGATGATTGGAAATGATTCCTGTAGGAAGAGGTCCAGCTGTTCCTCAGGGTGAGTCAGTTTGGGAAGCCCTCACCGTCCATCCAAGCAACACCTGGGTTTCTGATGCTCCACAGAGTGTTCCTGCCACCCTTTTATTCTTAGTGCTTTCTGCAGCATCGAGTCATAGAATCATAGAATGGTTTAGGTTGGAAGGGACCTCAAGGATCATCCAGCTCCAACCCCTTGCCATAGGCAGGGACATCTCCCACTAGAGCAGGCTGCTCAAGGCCTCATCCAGCCTGGCTTTAAACATCTCCAGGGAGGAAGCATCCACAACCTCCCTGGGCAACCTGTGCCAGTGTCTCAGCACCCTCACTGTAAAGAACTTCCTCCTAACATCCAGTCTAAATCTCCCCTCTGCCAGTTCAAACCCATTCCCCCTCATCCTGACATTACCAGACCTTGTCAATAGTCCCTCCCCAGCCTTCCTGTAGGCTCCCTTCAGATACTGCAAAGCCACTCTAAGGTCTCCTGGAAGCCTTCTCTTCTCCAGGCTGCAGAGCCCCAACTCTCTCAGCCTGTCCTCATAGCAGAGCTGCTGCAGCCCTCTGAGCATCTTCGTGGCTCTCCTCTGGACCCACTCCAGCAGTTCCATGTCCTTCTTGTGTTGGGGGCTCCAGAACTGCACACAGTACTCCAGGTGGGGTCTGAGGAGAGCAGAGTAAAGGGGCAGAATCCCCTCCCTTGCCCTGCTGCCCACACTGCTCTTGCTGCAGCCCAGCACAGGGTTGCTGTCTGGGCTGCATGTGCACACTGCAGGCTCATGTTGAGCTTTTCGTCAACCCAGACCCCCAGGTCCTTCTCCTCAGGGCTGCTCTCAGCCATTCACCACCCAGCCTGGAGCTGTGCCTGGGATTGCACCGATCCAGATGCAGGACCTTACACTTGGCCTTGTTAAATGTCATGAGGCCACCTCTAGCCTGTCCAGTCCTGTTTTTGCAGGTCTTAAATACCAGACAGGAAAATCATATTAAATAATAATCTGAAGGCCAAATGGGCACAGAATGGATGATGAAAACAGCAAGGAATAAAAGAGAACCCGATGAGTCTCTATTGTAATTTTTATAGCTACTTACCAGGAAGACTGAAAAAAACCTAATTGCTGTCAACTGCAGGTTTTCAGCTACCCAGCCAGCAGTGTGCTGTTATTAAACTGCTGTATAATTGCCTCTTTTACTCTGCTTCCCACAGAAGTTGTGTTATTTCACTCATAGTTAAACTCATAATATTGGCTTCATAACTAATCCTGTCAATCGAAATCCCTGAGGGCTGGGGGAAGGATTAAAAATAGCAAGGAGCTGTTTCTTCCCTCAGCTTGCTTTCTAAGCCTGTTTCTGCAAGTGCAGGTGCTGCAAGCACCACTGCGAGAGTCTAAATCCTCTCTCCTTTGTTCACCAACAAAGATAAAGATTGCCACCCTCTTTCCCTAATCAACAAAGGTAAAGATTGCCTTTGTTAACCTCCCGGGCTCAGACCAGGCGCTTGGAGGACTGCTCAGGGATGCAAATCAACAGACAGTGCCTTTGTGGAAATTCCTGGAGCTCAGCCTGGCTTGAATGCCCAGGATGTGTACATCTTATGTCAGCTACCCCGAAGGGAAAAGGCTTCTGTGTATTCAGGGTATGGGCAGGCAAGCAGTGCAGGGAGGTGTGGGAATGCAAAGTGAAGAAGGATGTGGGAACGGAGTGAAGAAGGATAGTAGAATCAATCAGAATCATAGAATCAAGCAGGTTGGAAGAGACCTCCAAGCTCATCCAGGCCAACCTAGCACCCAGCCCTATCCAGACATCTAGACCACGGCACTAAGTGCCCCATCCAGGCTTTGCTTCAACACCTCCAGGGACAGAGACTCCACCACCTCCCTGGGCAGCCCATTCCAATGCCAATCACTCTCTCTGACAACAACTTCCTCCTAACATCCAGCCTAGACCTCCCTTAGCACAACCTGAGACTGTGTCCCCTTGTTCTGTTGCTGGTTGTCTGGCAGAACAGATCAACCCCACCTGGCTACAGCCTCCTTTCAGGTAGCTGTAGACAGCAATGAGGTTTTCTTTTTTACCCATCTGAGTTTTGTAAGCTGTGTCTGAACCCCTACTTGTTCCCTGTGCGTTGGAGTGATGCTCACTGTTAATGCTCAGCACGATCCTTCCCTGGAGATGGCCTTGGGTTTGCTGCAGACCTGGCAGGATCTCTTGCCAGAGCTTCACATGGCAGCATATCCTACCCGGCTGGTAGGATGCTCCCTTTGCCTAGCACACAGCATTCAGTGGAGCCAAACCCACTCTTGCGTCAGGTTTGGAATGAGGTGATAGGAATGGAGGGGGTGAGGGAAGATAGACTGGCCTCACACCTAGACTTAGCATCCCTCTCTCTCTGGAGACAACCCTGTGCTGGGGTTGCTCTCTGGTGGGCATGCATGGAAATTGCTGAGAGCCAGTGAGGAACAGACAAAAAAAACCCCACCTTCTCCCAAAGTGGTGTTCTGGAGCGAGGGTCTGAGATGCCCACGGCAGGAAGCAACCAGCACCAGCACCCTGCACACGCCCGGATCAGATCTGGAGTCACTCTTGCCTCTACCCTGCTCAGCCACCCCTGGAGCAATCTCTTGCTTTGCTGTGACTGATTCAGACTCCAACAGCACAAAGCACACTGGCACACTCACTGCATCTCACAGGATTCAGCTTCAGCTGAGGTATTTATCCTCCTGGAAAAGCCATCAACCTGACAGGTGATAACCGCAGGGAGCTGTGGTACTGCGCCCTTCACTCAGTGTGCAGCCAGAGCCATCCTTGGGATGGATGGCAGCAGTGTCCACCAACCCAGGAATGAGAAAAGCAGAGAAGCAGATTAAAAATGTGGAGAGAGAAAAAAAAAAAAAGTCATCCTCTCTTCTCACTCTACAGCAGGGAGGGACCAGCCCCAGCACAACATTTTCCAGCCACATGGAAAGCCTGAGACACCCTCGGGTTAAGCCATCTCTCAGTGCACACTATGAGAGCACAAATGTGCTCAGTGCAACCCTGTCAGAACACAGCTCTGCCCTGAGCTGGTCACTGCCTCTCCCCTCCATCTCTACATTTGTTTCACTGTTTGAAACAAGAAGATAGAAAATGGTTCATGCCATTTCCTGGGCTGCCAAGTGGCACCACAACAGTCCTCAGGTAAACCAGGAGAGCTCCCAGCAAGTCCAGCCTGCAGAGCTCCAAAGTCCCCAGGGGCTGGGGCTTGGGGGTGAACGTTTCACCAGGAGCCTCAACACTGCATATGACCACCCCCTAGGAAGTGGTCCTCTTAGTCTGCAGATGGCAACACTGCAAGAGGACAATCCTGGGGCACGTGGGGCTGCCTTGGCTGACACAGATCTCAGCAGCCCCTCATATTTAACATGTCCTGATGCAGTGCTACATTTCTCACCTATGGTGTTTTGTGCAAATGAACCCTCAGGTTGATGGATTTCCTGACCCAGAAAGCTTCAAAGACCAAGAGAAACTGTTTTAGAGCCAAAGTGAGCCCTGGTCATGGCTCTGTCACTGAACTGCCAGCCTCTGGTTGGCAAGCAGAGCCCACAGCCTCCAAACTGTGCTAGACATAAAAAGGTTGAAGGAAGGAAGCATCAATGTATCAGGGCTGCAGCAAAGCCATCAGCATGCCAGAACTATTCTTGTGTCCAAGTACAGGATGACAGAAGAGTAAAGGGCAAACAAGTAAAGCTGAAGCTGAACCAGAAGTTCCTATAGGGAAAAGTGATGATACTGGCACAGACTGTAGAGAAGCTCAGAGCACCAGACCAGAAAGGGAGGCTGGAGCCAGCCCACCTCTGCCCAACATGACAGTGTATATCCTCTCCTCAGATGCTCAGCCAAGTCCTCAGGGAGAGCATGGCAAAGCAATCACTCTGACAAACACAAGACTTCAGAGTTAATATCTAGATGGATGTCCCTTGGGATCAGCTCTTCAAAGCCTCAAACACTGCTGGGGGCTCCTGATCTTCTTCCATCTCCCCTAGACTCCACTGCTTGTAGCGTGTCCGTTCAGATGTGTCAGCTCCTCATCCTCAAACAAGAGATATGAGTCCCAGGCTATTCTGTGCTCCTCCCAGTGTGGTGCAGTGTGGTTCAGCACCATCCCATCAATTAGCAGCAGATGCTGCAGGAAGAATCTGGAGGAGGAGAGCATGGGCAAATCAAGGCCAGCCCAGCTTCCAAACAGTGGTGTGAGCACGTAAGAAAATGTGTGCAGGGCCTCACTCTTCTCAACATTTAAGTGCTATAGATTAAAAGGTGAAAACTTATTTCAACTGACTGGTTGGCCAGAGACAAAAAGGGGAACTCCCCCACATTTCTGTTTCAAAACCTTCCAATTAGCAGTGAGATTTTAGAGGCAAAAGCAAAACATTCCTCTTGCCACCCACTTTTTCGTATAACACAAGGGCATCAAAAAGGCCTTCAGCTTCCCTGGATGGAAGTAACCAATGAATGGAAAGGCTGCTGTGCTTGAAGTTGGGAAGGGAGCCTTTCCTTCGGCGAGTCTTGTGCACCACAAGCATCAAACCTAACAAATGTTTGCAGCCCAAGGCTTGTTCCCAGATGTCGACTTGCTAGAGGGCAGAGATCCATCCAGAGGGACCTGGACAGGCTGCAGAGGTGAGCCCAGGCCAACCTCATGACATTCAACAAGGCCACGTGTAAGGTCCTGCACCTGGCTGGGCACAGTCCCAAGCACAACTCCAGGCTGGGTGGGGAAAGGCTGAGAGCAGCCCTGAGGAACAGGCCCTGGGGGTCTGGGGTGATGAAAAGCTCAACAGGAGCCTGCAGTGTGAGTGCAGCCCAGACAGCAACCCTGTGCTGGGCTGCAGCAAGAGCAGTGTGGGCAGCAGGGCAAGGGAGGGGATTCTGCCCCTTGGCTCTGCTCTCCTCAGACCCCACCTGGAGTCCTGTGTGCAGTTCTGGAGCCCCCAACANCACAGGTTGCCCAGGGAGGTTGTGGCTGCTCCCTCCCTGCAGGTGTTCAAGGCCAGGCTGGATGAGGCCTTGAGTAATCTGTTCTAATGGGAGGTGTCCCTGCCTATGGCAGGGGGTTGGAACTGGTTGAGCTTTGAGGTCCCCTCCAACTGAAACTGATTTATGATTCCATGTGATTCCATGTTCCAGTTCCCTGGAATACTGTGGCAGTATCCTTGCCACATGGCTACATCCATTATGGAAGCAAAACACAGCTGCTTCTGATGAGTGTAGACCGTGTGACAGGCATGCCCATGTGCCTGGGTGCAGGGGACAGGAGCCAGCTGCAGGCACTCATCTCATGAGGCAGGGCACTTGCCCTTTGGCACTGCCACAGAGGCATGTAGGAACGCAGCCTACATGCTGGTTGATTCTATGATTCTGTGATTCCATGATTCAGGACACGGAGTGGCTGGAGAGCAGCGAGGAGGAAAGGGAACTGGGGTTCCAGGTGGATAGTAGGCTGAAGATGAGGCAGCAGTGTGCCCAGGTGGCCAAGAGAGCCAATGGCATCCTGGCCTGTATCAGGAGCAGTGTGGCCAGCAGGACAAGGGAGGTTATTCTGCCCCTGGACTCAACACTGGTCAGGTCACACTTTGAGTGCTGTGTCCAGTTCTGGGCTCCTGAATTGAAGAGAGATGTTGAGGTGCTGGAAGGTGTCCAGAGAAGGGCAGCAAGGCTGGTGAGGGGCCTGGAGCACAGCCCTGTGAGGAGAGGCTGAGGGAGCTGGGGTTGTTTAGCCTGGAGAAGAGGAGGCTCAGGGCAGACCTCATTGCTGTCTGCAACTACCTGAAGGGAGGCTGTAGCCAAGGTGGGGTTGGGGTTGGTCTCTTCTCCCAGACAACCAGCAACAGAACAAGGGGACACAGCCTCAAGTTGTGCTGGGGGAGGTCTAGGCTGGATGTTAGGAGGAAGTTCCTGCCGGAGAGAGTGATTGGCATTGGAATGGGCTGCCCAGGGAGGTGGTGGAGTCGCCGTCCCTGGAGGTGCTCAGGAAAAGCCTGGATGAGGCACTTGGTGCCATGGTCTGGTTGCCTGGATAGGGCTGGGTGCTAGGTTGGACTGGATGATCTTGGAGGTCTTTTCCAACCTAGTTGATTCTATTCTATTCTAATCCTTGGAGGGGATTAAAGCACACTGCAGATGGTTTAAGGGTGGTCTTGGCAGCATTAGCTTAACAGCTGGACTTGATCTTAAAGGTCTTTTCCAATCCAAAGTATTCTATGACTCTAATTTTTTATGTTTCATGTTAGGCAGCCACAGAAGTGCTTTAGGTGGACCACAGGTGGCTTCCCTTGTCCAACCACCAGCAGGTTTCTTTGCACATCAGCTCATTATCCTGAAGCTTCTGCACATTTTCCTATGTCTAAGATTCTAGTGCTTGTTATTTTGTCTTGAAGCGAGGAACCCCCAGGAGCAGGCAGTGGGTTTGCCTGATGCCACTCTTGTGCTGTGCATGCAAGCTCTTGCCTGCTGGGTCTGAAAGAGTCATTCCCAGCGAAGTGCAGCACGGAAATCTGGGTGCCCAGAGCAGGACTGGTGGGAGTTTATGCAAATCTGTTCCACAAATACTCTTGACAAATAATGCTAAGAGTGAATCTGAGATGAGACTTGTCTGAGATCGAAGGTGCTAGGTTATCAGACACAGTGGGTGGCATGTTAATGAGTTTGCTTCTTAACGAGTGGGGCAAAGTGAGAGGTTTGGTCTACAACTGAGAGAAAAAAACCCAAAGGAAAAAACCCTGAATTTAAGGCACAGCAGCAGCTATTTCTGAAGAGATCTGCATGGGGCACTTGTTCTGTCACAATGCCTACATAAACACAGAATCATAGACTCAGCCAGGCTGGAAGAGACCTCTAAGCTCATCCAGTCCAACCTAGCACCCAGCCCTATCCAGTCAACCAGACCATGGCACTGAGTGCCTCATCCAGGCTTTGCTTCAACACTTCCAGGGACAGTGACTCCACCACCTCCCTGGGCAGCCCATTCCAATGCCAATCACTCTCTCTGACAACAACTTCCTCCTAACATCCAGCCTGAACCTGCCCTGGAACAACTTGAGACTGTGTCCCCTCATTCATGGAATGGTTTCTGTTGGAAGAGACCTCAAGGATCATCCAGTTCTAACCTCCTGCCATAGGCAGGGACACCTCCCACTAGAACAGGTCTCTCAAGGCCTCATCCAACCTGGCCTTGAACACCTCCCTGAGCAACCTGTGCCAGTGTCTCACCATGCTCACTGCAAAGAACCCTTTCCTCACATCTAGTTTGAGTCTCCCCTCTGCCAGTTTAAACCCATTCCCCCTTGTCCTGTCTCATTACAAGACCTTGTCGATAGTCCCTCCCCAGTCTTCCTGTAGGCTCCCTTCAGATACTGGAAAGCCACTCCAAGGTCTCCTCAAAGCCTTCTCCTCTCCAGGCTGCAGAGCCCAAACTCAGCCTGTTCTCATAGCAGAGCTGCTGCAGCCCTCTGAGCATCTTCGTGGTGTTCTCTGGACTGGTTCCAAGAGTTCCATGTCCTTCTTGTGTTGGGATATGCATGGAACAAATGTTTCAGAGCAGCCCTAGGTAAGGACAAGGCTATAAAACTAGATTTTTTGGTGTCTAAGTATTGAAATAAGTTGTCTGCAGATAATATAAACTATTCATCTCTTACAAAATCACCATCCCCTTTAGTTTTAGTCTCATGGTCATTGTCCATTGTTGTAAGAGGATGAGGGAGAAGGAGAGCATCAGCCAGGCCTGGAAGCCAGCAAAATGAATTTGGGGTTACTTTCCAGAGGGCTGCTTGTCTCAAGTTGAGAAAAGACAGCAGGAGATGGAAGAAGAGTTGTAGGTCTCAACTCTGCCAGAGTCTGGTTCTTCAGGATGTGTTTCCTGCACCAGACACAAAGCATTTTCTTTTACTTCCACCAAAGCTCTTCTTTTTCCCTGAGCAGTTATACTGAACCAGGGCTGGAGCACCTCCCCAGTGAGGACAGGCTGAGACAGTTGGGGTTGTTCAGCTTGGAGAAGAGAAGGCTTTGTGGAGACCCTATTGCAGCCTTCCAATATCAGAAGGAGGCTATAGGCAAGCTGGTAAGGACTTTTCAGGGTGTCAGGTAGCGACAGCTCTGGGGGAAATGGATTCAAGCTAGAGGAGAGGAGATTGAAATCAGACATTAGGAAGAAATTCTTCACCATAAGGGTGGTGAAGACACTTGACCAGGTTGCCCAGGGAGGTGGTGCAAGCCTCATCCCTGGATGATTTTAAAGCCAGGCTGGATGTGGCTCTGGGCAATCTGATGTAGTGGAAGGTCTGGCTGCCCATAGCAGGGAGGTTGGAACTGGATGATCCTTGAGGTCCCTTCCAACCCTGACAGTTCTGTGAAACCATTTACATTTTTTGCACCCTGTTGCAGAGTTTTTTGTTGCAATTGTCCTTGGGTTTGTGGCTTTTGGTGGTTTGTTTTGTTTTCTCATTTTTTTCCCCTTTAAATAAAGTACCTTTGAAAATGTACTTAGAAAGTACATTAGAAAATGTCATTCATGGTACCCTCTAGATGTGAATTGAGCTATTCCCAATAATGCATAATCACCATAATTACTGGTGGCACCTAATTAACATTCAGCTTCCTCCCTGCAGCAGCTACAGCTGGACAACCCATTTATTTCCACCTAAAACTAATGCTCTCACACCAAGCAGCCCACCTGTGTCCATCTCTGCTGACATCTCCGTCTGGCACAGTGGTGAGAGGGCAGAGCGAGCCAAGCTGAGCACCTCCGCAGGCAGTGAGCACTCAGCCTGCCACAGGCTTGCTAACAAAGGCTCCGTGCAAACACAGCAGGACCTGCTCCCACTAATTACACAGCTGCTGGCTCTATCAGCTTCCTTGAACGAGATCCACCAAAAAAGAAAAGAAGAAAAAAGGCAAAGGAGCTGCCTGCATCTGAGCTGTTGGAAGGCAGCGAAGGGGAAAAGGACTCGGGGGTCCTAGTGGATGGGAGGGTGACCATGAGCCAGCAGTGTGTACTCATGGCCAGGAGGGACAATGCCATTCTGGGGTGTGTTAGAAGGGCTGTGCTTAGTAAGTCGAGAGAGGTTCTCCTGCCCATCTGCTCTGCCCTGGTAAGGCCACATCTGCAGTACTGTGTTCAGTTCTGGGCATCCAAGTTCAAGAGGGACATGGAACTGCTTGAGAGAGTCCAGCACAGAGCCACAAAGATGATGAAGGGAATGGAACATCTCTGTTACAAGGAGAGGCTGAGGGAGCTGGGGCTGTGCTGCTTGGAGAAGAGGAGTCTGAGGAGAGACCTCATTCATGTTTATAAAGAGGTAAAGGGTGAGGGGCCAGAGACTGGAGCCAGGCTCTGCTGGGTGATGCCCAGTGCCAGGACAAGGAGCAATGGGTGGAAGCTGAGCCATAGGAAGCTTCATTTAAACATGAAGAGGATTTTTTTTTCCCTGTGAGGGTGACAGAAGACTGGAACAGGCTGCCCAGAGGTGTTGTGGAGTCTCCCTCTCTGGAGATACTCCAAACCTGCCTGGACACATTCCTGTGTGATCTGCTCTAGGAGATCCTGCTCTGGCAGGGGGTTGGACTGGATGGGCTTTGGAGGTCCCTTCCAGCCCCTGACATGCTGTGATACTATGAAATGCAAAATAGCCACTGCTTGACACCCCTGGCTGCAGCCACATGGAGGCAATCAGTGCTCCAAGAGTGAGCACATGGGAGAGAGTGGAGGATGAACAAGTCCATGAAACACACGTGCCTTTTGTTCCCAAGAAGGCTGGGGGCTTCTTGCCCTTTCCCATCCATGCTCCATGCTGACTGTCCAAGGTACTGCAGCTGAGCAGGAGGATTGTGCTGCCTGCAGCTGGGACATTGAAAGCCATGTCTCAGTCTGGCAGCTACCAAAATGTACTCTCATCAGCCAGGAGGTCATGGGATCAGGCTGGGCATGCTCATGGTCCCAGACCCCAGTGTGTCCTAGTCCTGGTCTCCAGGCTGTGGCAAACACTCTGCCATCAATCACCTTTGTTCTGCTTCCCTGGCCACTCTGTAGCAGCAATAGGACCAAAACTGCTCAACTTGAACATTGCTTTAGAAATACAGTCAGGGCTTAGATAAAGCATCCTGGGTTTATGGACTGCCCAGAACCAGGCATTCACTCTAGAATTCACTTCTAAACTGAAGTGTGCATAAATCCATGGTACCTCAGCTGTTTTAGTCTACTCTGAGTCCTTTTCTATAGCTGCTTCTACTCTCATCCACTGATCAGGCAACTTTTAAATTCTCTTTCATCCTCCCTACACACATCAGCTCTCTAGAAGGCAAAGCAATGCCTGCTGCTGCCATCTAGATGAGCTCCAACTCATTAACTCTCTGGTTCTTTCCAAAACTGGGCTGAAAACTTATTTTCCTTCTTGGCCTTGCCATTTCCCTTTCTCATTGCTATCATCTCCCCAGTGACATTATTTCACCTGCAATGATGCTCTGCAAAATTACCTCTTATCTGCATTCACATCTGAGCTTTCAACACTATACCAGCTAGATATATAAAGGGGGGGGGGGAGGGGGGACAAGAAGGGAATTGCTCACTACCAGGGGAAGCTCTAGCTGAACTTCTCCCAAACTCAGGAATTATTAATGCCTCTTTCTTTCCCTTCTCAGCTTCCATTTGTCATCTTTGTTGTGAACGTCTGCAGGCACTAACAGCTCAGCTCAGCTCACAACACCTGCGGTGACACAATAGTTACCCTCAGTCGAGCTGGGTGAAAGCAGGTTCATGAAGGTCAAAATCTGTGGGGAGGAGGAGGGAGCTCAGAGAGCAGGATCCTGCAGGCTTCATTTGCTTCAGAGACCAATGAGAAAACTGCAGCAGATCAGATCAAAAGCTGCCATAGATAATAGCCTGAGCTTCAAGTGAATATAAAAAACCTGGATGTGAGGAGGAAGTTGTTGAGCATGAGAGTGGTGAGAGCCTGGACTGGGTTGCCCAGGGAGGTGGTTTAGGCTCCATCCCCAAAGGTGTTTAAGGCCAGGCTGGATGGGGCTCTGACCAGCCTGATCTAGGGTAGGGTGTCCTTGGCCATGGCAGGGGGGTTGGAACTGGCTGATCTTTGTGGTCCTTTCCAACCCTGACTGATTCTATGATTCTATTCTCTGATTCTAACCTAATCCCTGCACACAGACTGGTAGGCTGTGTATGCAATAGTGAAGCAGTTATGGGGTTTATGCCAACATCAAAACTTTTGAGTCCCAGCTAAGCTCAGAAATTCAGTGCCTTTAAACTCTGCATGAATTCCCACCCTCACAAACATCTGCCAAATGGTAAAATGCCTCCAAATTGAATTGTCCAGCCCTCCCCAAACAGATTTCCAGCTCTGCAAAAGATAATTTCATCTTGGGAGCTGCCTTGTGAAGCATTCTAGGCAAGGCTATAAGCAGATGATAACGGTTTATGAAAATCCCCTAGCTCTTATCAGGGCAAATCAAGCTAAGACAGAACAGAGAATTGAAGTCTCAGAGTTCCATAAATCAAAACGCTGCCTATGTGTTCTGCTGCCTGTCCAGAAGCAGTTGTGGTAGAAGGACTAAGTGCAAACCAGCACATTTTTCCTTGCTGTTTTCCCAGAAAATAGTTTTAGAGTTATCACAAAGATGCTCTTCTCCAGCCAGCAAACCACTGCTGAAGTTGCCCAGTTGAACCACTTTGATCTGACCTGCAACACAGCCCAGGTTTGCAGACACCTGCTTTTTGTGCACACTGCCCTACTTAGCCCAACGCTAACCAGTCCCAAACCTCCTGCTGCACACTGGTTCTCCCAATGCTCGAGGGCATCAGCAGGGAAAGAGCTCTTGCAAGCCCCAGAGGTTCACAACCTGCCTTGTAGAGAATGAGGGGTGAAGGTGTCTGTCACAGTGCAGCTCCACCACCAGCACAAGGATTCAGCAGTGCTGGCAAGTGGCATGACACATCTCACGTTCAGCAGGATTGGCTCCTTCATGCCACTACTACTACCTGAAGGGAGGCTGTAGCCAGGAGGGGTTGGGCTCTTCTGCCAGGCAACCAGCAACAGAACAAGGGGACACAGCCTCAAGTTGTGCCAAGGGAGGTCTAGGCTGGATGTTAGGAGGAAGCTGTTGGCAGAGAGAGTGATTGGCATTGGAATGGGCTACCCAGGGAGGTGCTGGAGTTGCTGTCCCTGGAGGTGTTGAAGCAAAGCCTGGATGAGGCACTTAGTGCCATGTCTGGTTGATTGGCTAGGGCTGGGTGCTAGGTTGGCCTGGATGATCTTAGAGGCCTCTTCCAACCTGGTTTGATTATATTATTCTATGATTCTATGCATGCTTCCATGGTCAAAGAGGAGACATGGCCTCTGACAGAGGCTGTTGCTGTCAGGCCACATACAAGCTGTTGACCTAAAGAGCAGGAGGTGCTTCACTGAAGGCAGTGGTGCTTGGAAATCAGGGAGAATGCATCCGAGAGAAGCAAAGCATGAAGCACGAAATCCCAGCGGTCCCCCAGCCCCTGGCTAATACTGGTGGCTCTGCATTTCAGCTGATTAGACTTGGGTCTGCGGGGCTCTGCTGGCACCTTCTGCCAGCACACACCAGATCTCACCCTGCTGGGCTCACCTGTTTCAACTGCCAAGGAAGCAGAGGAAACCAGTTCTTCCCTTCCTCTCACATCAGCTCTGGATGTGGCATGCTCTGGGATGCAATCTCTCACCGTGCAAGTCTCACTTCTCCAGCTGCCACAACTTGTTTGCAAGCACTGGGGCTAAGGAGGTTGATTTAGTTGGGGCAATTAACAAGGCAGGAATTACAAAATATGTAGCTATTTTTATTTCCAAAAAGCCCTGCCCACGACTATATACAAATGAGTTACATTTGGGATCTACTGCCATCAGGAAAACCTTCCCAAGGATGCTTCTGGGTAATTCATTCAGTTAGGAGAATAAGAACACTGGAAAAAGTTTAGCTACAAAATGGTTTTGCCTCACTTACAAATAGGTAACCTGGAGCCCTAGGGCAAGGCTGTGCTACTCACTGCAGGGGAGTAGGAATTTTAAGCTAGTCCCTGGCTCCTTTGTGGTAGTTGCAACTGCTCGGCCCTTGAGAGGCTTCCAGATCTTCCCAGGGTGCTGAGAAAGAGGCAGAGGATCTCTGACCTGATGCTGGTTCCTCTTGGCACAGAGGTTTGCAGAGGTGCAGGCAGCATCTCTTGCAGATGTGCAGTGAGCACTGTGGCGGTGGCACTTCTTGCCACGTTGTGAGGCACTTAATGGCTTCACCTGGGAAACTCCAGGCACTGAAGTTTCCAGGTAGTTCAAGCCTAAAACATCAGGGCTAAGCTGGTCTGAAGCATGGGGCAGTGCAGAACACATGGGCCGAGAGCAGTCAGGCAGAGGCAGCAAGCCAAAAGCAGCTCAAGTGCTTGCAACTTAGCTCCATTTCTATTACTTGTCTGGGTGTGAAGGCTCCTTTGGCCACAGAGATTCACCAATCAGAATGGCATTTGCCAAACTGACCATATTAGGTGAAACCAGAGCTTGCTCACCCTTAATTGGGCAAGACCCCAACATGTACCTAAACACCTCTGGGTACCTGTTTATCACTTTGGGAGGGGACATAATGGCCCAAACATTTGTTTTCCATCAGCAGAAGGGTGAGGCAAGCCAGGACATCGAATAGGTCTATTTGCCTTCCAGGACAGCAGTGCCATGGAGCTGCCTTTCCCATCCTCCCCACTGTGGATTCTCTGGTTTCACATGCACTTCCTCTGCAAGGGGCAGTGTCTGAATTGTGGAGTTTCATTCATTTGCTTTTACAAACACTCCAGAAATGCAGACTCTTTGAAACCACACTACCCTGTCCTGCTGAGTCAAAGCTGGTCTGCAGTTCAAATAGATCTGTACACTTCGCCAGACTGTGGGGAATCAGGCACCATGCAGAGCCATGACATCAGCTGATGCTTAAAGGCAGGACTTGGAGACAACAGAACAAATATTTCCTTCAAATTAATGACTCTCTCCAAAAGCCAAGGAGGTAGCAACTCATCACTTCAAACCTCAGCTAACACTTAGAATCATAGAATCAACCAGGTTGGAAGAGACCTCCAAGCTCAGCCAGTCCAACCNATCCCTCTATCTGACAACACCTTCCTCCTAACATCCAGCCTAGCCCCCCCCTGCCACAACTTGAGACTCTGTCCCCTTCTTCTGTTGCTGCTTGCCTGGCAGAAGAGCCCAACCCCACCTGGCTACAGCCTCTCTTCAGGTAGCTGTAGACAGCAATGAGCTCTGCCCTGAGCCTTCTCTTCTCCAGGCTGCACACCCCCAGCTCCCTCAGCCTCTCCTCACAGGGCTGTGCTCCAGGCCCCTCCCCAGCCTTGCTGCCCTTCTCTGGACACCTTCCAGCACCTCAACAGCTCTCTTGAACTGAGGAGCCCAGAACTGGACACAGCACTCAAGGTGTGGCCTGACCAGTGCTGAGTACAGAGGTAGAAGAACCTCCCTTGTCCTGCTGGCCACACTGCTCCTGATCCAGGCCAGGATGCCATTGGCTCTGCTGCCCACCTGGGCACACTGCTGCCTCATGTTCATCCACTATCTACCAGCTCCCCCAGGTCCCTTTCCAATTTGTCTGCATTCTTAATTGCTTTTTGTCTCCTCTTGAGGCAATTAACTCCAAACTCACTCTCTGGCACACTCTTGGTTCCCATTTCACTGGCACAGAGCTCTGCATTTGGATCTCAAGCCTCTGTGGTTATTCCCTTTCCTGTGCAGGGCTCTGCAGGTGTTTGTTCCTGGGCCTGTGTTTTCTCACCCTGATGAATTCATTATTCATGGGCTGGAAAGAGCGAAGCTGCTGAGATGCTTGTTCATCACTTAGCTCTTCTGCAGGTCTCTCAAAGGCATAACAAACATTATGTGGAAGCCAATATCACACTCGGCAGAGCTGCTTGAGTCAAAACAGAGACATGAACTTGCTGCTGTTGTGCAGAGTGTATCCCCGGACTGGAATGGAGCTAAACACCTCCTGTCTGGAAGCTGCCAGGTTCCAGCCATGCCCAGAGCAGCGCTGGGCTGGCACAGGTCAATGTGTGCTCCAAGCCATGCTCTGGGCGAGGCACGCTCCCAGGATCATGGACGAGCTGGGTTTGAGCAGGCTTGGCAAGCGGCACTAGAGGGCAGCGCTGGTTACCCTCAGCCGAGCTGAGGCAAGGAGAAAAGCTCAGGACTTTTCCAGCAGCTACTGAGTTCTCCTCCACAATCCTGTCCAATACCAAAAGCCTGTTGACATCCAAAAGCCACCCAATGTATTTCCACTCAGAAGTGACAAGCACAGGCATCGATGAGCCAGCCAAGAGCTTGCATTTCCTTACTGTGACTGTCTTTACTAAGACTGGAAGAAATCCAGGTGTGGGGTGGCCTCTTGCCACTGCAGCAGCACTGCCAGGCAGGGCCAGCCCCAGCTCTTGGAAATCCAGGGTGCACAGAGCAACATAAATAACCTCTGCAGTAGGGAGAGAACAAAGCCTCTTCTCTTCCCATCACTGATGTTGTGTCCAGAGGAGTTCAAAGGAGAGGCCAGAGGATGCCATGAAGATGTTCAGAGGGCTGCAGCAGCTATCCTATGAGGACAGGCTACAAGAGCTGGGGCTCTGCNCTTTACTTGTCATGTACACCTGAAACTCCAAGCTGTGCCAATACTGCAACACTTAGGTTTGCTGCTGAGCATCTCAACAGATGAAAAATGCTTCCAAACAGATCAAAAAAAACCCTTCCAGGCTTTGCCCAGCTTTGGTTACAAGCAGACAACCACAGCCTATGAGAATCCCTACAGCTGGGCAAGCAGGACTGTTTGAATCATAGAATCATAGAATCAACCAGGCTGGAAGACACCTCCAAGATCATCCAGCCCAACATCCACACCGCCTGAAGCGGCAGCTACACTGTGAGAGCACTGCCATCGGGCATGTGCTAGTTTGAAGCTAGCTAGAACGTTTTGGTGAGAAGGATTAGATCA
>WAAF01011598.1:65849-79074 GCA_013400475.1 Tricholaema leucomelas
GTTGTGTTTCTGTATTACCTTTTCCCTTGTCTATTTCTGTCTATAACTGTATATACTGTAAATATCTGCTTGTACATTGTGCCAGCTGTAAATATAAGCTTCATTCATATTTCCAAAGCTGGCTGAGTCTAGCCTGGGTGATTTATACAGTGTGGGGAGGTGGAGAACACCCAAACCATCACAGGGCACTATATAGCTCCTGGATCCCAGCTTGCTGCACCTCATTCAGGAGAGCTGGAGGGACAGTAATTCCCAAACCTGACACGCTCATACTGTTATGTGCACAGCTTTTTGGATGCTATACCCTTGCTAACTTTTTTATTGTACTTTTGTGCTAGTTTGAGCCTAGCTAGAATGTTTTGGTGAGAAGAATTAGATTACAGGAAACAATGGTGATGTCTACTGCACTCATAGGCTTGCTGAGATGCGTAAGAACAAGAACACAAATACAGATAAGGGAGTTGCTCTCTGTCTCTCTCTGGACTTTGGGCTGAACTTCTCTCTCTCTCTAAACTGCCATCTGTGTGACTAATCCATCTGCATCCTAACCCCCCCGGCTGACCCTCCAAACTACCTTTAGCGTAAGGCAAAGTCTTGGGTAAGGGAGAGGAGTGGGAGGAAGGTGGAAGGGTGGTTGGGAGCCCCTCTCAGGGACTCAGGTTTCTGGGAGGGCTGCTGTGTTGCTTTATTACCTTTTACCTTGTCTATTTCTGTACATAGCTGTATATATATTGTAAATACCTGCCTGTATCTTGTGCTAAGCTGTAAGTACAAAGCTTCATTCCATTTCCAGATCAACTGAGCCTAGCCTGGGCGATTTTCCAAAGTGTAGGGGGGGGCAGGGAACACCCAAACCATCACAGCTTTGCTGCAATGTCCCTGGTACCAGGGGGTACCCTCATATACGGATGCCATCCCCAAGAATCCCACCCCAAACCACTCACCAACCCTTTCCTTCTTATTTCCCCAGTGGACCCGCTGTGCTTTGCTTTATTGTCATCAGAATCAGTCATCCTGTGGGCTGTGTGCTCCTGAGAAGTGAAACAAAGAGCTCCTGCGTCAGGAAGTCACTGTTTGTTCCAGAAGTGGAGAAACTTGTTCACAAAGTACCACACTATGCTGTACCTGAGCACTCAGCTCCACTGCCTACAAAGAGAGGCGAAAGAAAAGGCCTGCAGAACGCAGCTCAAGAGCAGAGTGCGTTAATGGCTTAGGCAACAGCACAGAGTAGTGCTGGCTCTCTTGACAGCACAAGAAAAGCCCTGAGGAGAAGGACCTGGGGGTCTGGGTTGACGAAAAGCTCAACATGAGCCTGCAGTGTGCACATGCAGCCCAGACAGCAACCCTGTGCTGGGCTGCAGCAAGAGCAGTGTGGGCAGCAGGGCAAGGGAGGGGATTCTGCCCCTTTACTCTGCTCTCCTCAGACCCCACCTGGAGTACTGTGTGCAGTTCTGGAGCCCCCAGCACAAGAAGGACATGGAACTGCTGGAGCCAGTCCAGAGGAGAGCCACGAAGATGCTCAGAGGGCTGCAGCAGCTCTGCTATGAGGACAGGCTGAGAGAGTTGGGGCTCTGCAGCCTGGAGAAGAGAAGGCTTCGAGGAGACCTTAGAGTGGCTTTGCAGTATCTGAAGGGAGCCTACAGGAAGGCTGGGGAGGGACTATTGACAAGGTCTGGGAATGTCAGGACGAGGGGGAATGGGTTTAAGCTGGCAGAGGGGAGATTTAGACTGGATGTTAGGAGGAAGTTCTGTACAGTGAGGGTGGTGAGACACTGGCACAGGTTGCCCAGGGAGGTTGTGGATGCTTCCTCCCTGGAGGCATTTAAGGCCAGGCTGGATGAGGCCTTGAGCAACCTGCTCTAGTGGGAGGTGTCCCTGCCTATGGCAGGGGGTTGGAGCTGGATGATCCTTGAGGTCCCTTCCAACCTAAACCATTCTATGATTCTATGATTCTATAACTACTGTTAATATTTAAAGAGAAGAAAGGAAGGAAATAATAACAATATTGGTTTCAGGCCACAGTCACATTTTGCCCCTTGTCACAGCTACTTCATTCCACATCTCTTCCTCCTAGGCACATCTTGTGTCTTCCTCACAGAGGAAAGGCAACAGATGGGCTTCCTTTTATGTAGCGTTCGTTTCTGAACTCGTCACAGCAGAGAGGCTCAGAGCAGAGGGCAGGCAGTTCATTGCCCCACCACAGGCAGGGGCACCTCTACCTTTTGTGGCAGATTTGGAATGGGCTGGATGTTAGGAGGAAGTTGTTGGCAGAGAGAGTGATTGGCATTGGAATGGGCTGCCCAGGGAGGTGGTGGAGTCGCTGTCCCTGGAGGTGTTCAAGAGGAGACTGGATTCTGGTTGATTGGCTAGGGCTGGGTGCTAGGTTGGCCTGGATGATCTTGGAGGTCTCTTCCAACCTGCTTGATTCTATGATTCTGTACGTTTGCCTTCCAACCTGCTCTCTTCCAACCTGGTTGATTCTATGATTCTCTATGTTTGTCTAACTTCTGACCCTCCAATGACTACAAGTCCACAGCTTCCCAGGGCAAATCTTAGTGCTTCTCATCCTCATCTTAAAGTTATATATACCTCAATATCACTTATCCTGACCACTACAGACAGAATACTGCCCATTCCCTTCCTTTCTGCAGCAGCCTAGGAGAACCCAGACACTACCACCTCATATCCTTGCAGTTACCTCTTCTTGGCAAGAAACAGCCTCAGTCCCATAACTTCTCTCCCCACAATCTCCACACTCAGTTCCTTTTTACTGTACATTTCTGGACTTTGTTCCTTCAATCTTTTCTTCTTCAAGGATGAAGTCCTAAGTGGGATTTTTCCAATGGTCTAACTACCACAGAGCAAAGCAAGAATTGCCTCACCTCCCCAACAGGCAGACTTCCAAAGCCCCAAACCAATTGTGCTGCTTTGCAGAATACTTCTTACCTCCAGTCTGTCAAGCATCATATTGTGATCAAACCCTTTCCTCCAAACTCTCCTTCCTGCTTGTGAAGCTATTCCTGCACCACCCTAGAGGAGGCTTTACACAAGATCAGATGGCTCCAGTCAGACTTCACAGCATGATTTAACTGTCCTAAAATCACTTGATCCCCTCCCTGACTGGTCACTTTGGCTTGCCTTGTGTACATTTCCAGTCCTACCTCACGTATCCCTGCACAGGAATTGTTTGCTCATGTGCTGCAGAAAAAGGCCCCAGCAAGGACCAGGCAAGACTGATCTACACTAACACATCCCCTCTGCAGCTTGCATCCACACCAACCACTGGCCACACCAACCACTGGGTGAAAACTACTAATGTCAGGGGTTGGAAAGATCATCTGGTGCAGCTCCCTGTCCGAGCAGCATCACCTAGAGCAGATCACACTGGAATGCATCCAGATGGTTCTTAAATCTCTCCAGAGAGGGAGACTCCACAACCTCCCTGGGCAGCCTGTTCCAGTGCTATGTCACCCTCACAGGGGAAAAAAATCCTTCTCAGGCTCACATGGAACCTCCTATGCCTTAACTTCCACTCACTGCCCCTCGTCCTGTCACTGGGCATCACCCAGCAGAGCCTGGCTCCAGCCTCTTGGCACTCACTCCTTATGTATTTATAAACATGAATGAGGTCACTCCTTAGTCTCCTCCTCTCCAAGCTCCAAGCCCCAGCTCCCTCAGGCTCTCCTCATAAGGAAGATGCTCAACTTGCTTAATCATTTTTGTGGCTCTTCCCTTTACATGACTCTGTGATTCTCTTCCTCCCTTACAAGCACTGTCTGAGCTAGACTCTGCAGATGTAACAAGTGTTTCCTGAATCTTTAAACTCTGTTGGCCTGAGTCCCTTATGGCTTAGGCATTCAGGTGGCTTTATTTCACACTCACCAATCCCAAACTAGGGTGAGGTGTGGCTGGGCACGTCCTCAGCTCCTCAATCACAGCTCCTATCCAAGCCAGTGGCTGTGCACAAGCAGCACTCATATAAACTTTCTTTGCTCCTTCCTGTGGAGTAAGCATGCAAAGCACTAAGATGGGTTCTGTCTCTGTTCCCCAGATAATGTTTAATCAATTGATCCTGGCAAGCAGCAGCAGTAAATACTAGCATTAGATAGCTCTCTTTTACCAGCTGCAAGGTCATCCTTCAACTTGTGACAGTGGTCAGCATGCACAGTGGTGCTGGAGCACTCTGCCAGGCTCATTTAACTTACTATCTCCAGGTCATAGAATCATAGAATCAGCCAGGTTAGAAGAGACCTCCAAAATCATCCAGTCCAACCTAGCACCCAGCCCTAGACAATCAACCAGACCATGGCACTAAGTGCCTCATCCAGGCTTTGCCTGAACACCTCCAGGCACAGCGACTCCACCACCTCCCTGGGCAGCCCATTCCAATGCCAATCACTCTCTCTGCCAACAACTTCCTCCTAACATCCAGCCTAGACCTCCCCTGGCACAGCCTCAGACTGTGTGCCCTTCTTCTGTTGCTGCTTGCCTGGGACAAGAGACCAACCCCACCTGGCTACAGCCTCCCTTCAGATAGTTGTAGACATCAACGAGGTCTGCCCTGAGCCTCCTCTTCTCCAGGCTAAAGAAGTCTGCTGCAAAGTCTCTCAACCAGGGTCTGAAACCCTCTCATTTTTTGTAGAGGCTGACTCCAAATTACAGATCACTGAGGGATAAAGCTTACAAAAGTCTAAAGTTGATAAATTGCTTATGAGTAATAAATCCCCAAACAACATGGAAGGCCTTGCTTGCTACCAGGGAGAATACACAATACCAGCAGCCCTGCTAGCAGGCAATTAAGCCAGATGAGGTTTAGGCAGCAATACAAAGATAACATTCCTCTAATGTTAATGACCACGACTAAGCCTGGTTCCAGCCACTCTCCAGGTTTTTGGTGTGTAGCATTTTTTTGACTCTAGCCCAAATACCTGTGCCAAACCTGCCTGCATGCATCTGCAGCAACTCCTGTGCTGATTGTGCAACAAAATAGCTGATTCCCACATGCAAATCCTCATGGAAATTACAAACACAACATTAGCTTAGACAGTTTTTCAGTTCATGCTCAGAAGTTGTTGGGCAATTGAATAATTTTAAGTGTAAAGCATCCTCCTGGTTACTGCAGGGTAAGGTCATCAGGCTACAAATAGAACAGGTACAAATTGATGTCTGAGGAATGTGAACCATGAAGGCCAAAGAACAGCAGGGCCTGGATGGATTTAAAAGCAGAGCAGAGCTGTCATGAGCTAATGGCAGTAAACAAAAGTCTTCAAACAATACAATGCACAGATCTCTGTGTGTGTGCATTTGGCTCCATGTCTCAGTGTGTTCAGTGTGACAGTATCATACATGCCTACAGAATACTCAGGCACAGCTGGCCACAGGTGCCACTTCACACCGTGGTTTTGGAGCAGACCATGCTCATCCTCATCTCTGCCCAGAGAGGCACCTCTCCCAGTGCCTGAGGATGCAGCCAGCACTGCACCCCATGGTGGGAAGCAAAGGACCCAGCTTGGTGTCTCTGATGCAGAGGCCCTGGGTCTGCAGGCTGGGGAATGTGCCCTTTCTACACAGCCTCACTGATGGCTGGCAGCAGATGGGTGCACGCAGCTGTACGTTGGCTACCAGATAACATGTAAGCCTTGCTGGTTATTTTCTGTCTGGGGGGAGAGAGAGAGGGTGTTGTGGGTCCCTTCTGGGCTTCCTTAGTCTGAGGGGGCAGTTTGGCTTCCTGTGTTATTTCTGAATTATGTACAAGTGTAACTACCTGCAAATATCTTGGGTATACATGTGCCTGTAAATGTACTTCCAAGCCATCTGAGCTGGGCTGGTAAATTGGGAGTTCCCAACTGGGAGTTCCCAACCCACTACAACAAAGAAGTGACACTGACTCACTGGTGGGGTTGGTCACTTCTCCTAGGCAGCCAGTGACAGACCAAGAGGACACAGCCTTAAGCTGCACCAGGGCAGGTTTAGGCTGGATGTTATAGAATCAGTCTGGGTTGGAAGGGACCACAAGGATCATCTAGTTCCAACCCCCCTGCCATGGGCAGGGACATCCTACCCTAGATCAGCGTGGCCACAGCCTCATCCAGCCTGGCCTTAAATACCTCCAGGGACAGAAAGACTGATTGGCAATGGAATGGGCTGCTTGGGGAGGTGGTGAAGTCACTGTCCCTAGAGGTGTTTAAAAGGGGACTGGATGAGGCACTTGGAGCCATGGTTTAGTTAATTAGGTGTTAGGTGCTAGGTTGGACTCCATGATATTGAAGGTCTTTTCCAACCTGGCTAATTCTGTGATTCTGTGATGGTCTCCAGAGGCTGCTCATCGGTGCCCTGTTCTGCAGATCTGCTTCGTTCTCCCCACAGTTCATCTCATGGAGGTCAGCAGCTCCTGTTGCCATTAGGTTAAAATGCTGCTGCATTAGCCCTGGTCCTAGTCTGGGGCTTATGAACATAGTGTCAGACCAGAGCTGCTTGACACAGGAAGGTCAGGTTGGATGTGTCACCTGAGGCATGGGCCAGTATGTTTTGGAGAAAGTATACATCAAAAAAAAGAGAGCAAAGGCTGCCTCTTCCACAGAGCTCACCACAAACAAGACCTCACTGCAGGCATTTAGCCAGGCAAAGTCACAGCTGAGTCCTTATGGTGCTTTGATTTTAAAGCTCAGCCCTGGTAAACAAGTTGGCTGAACTAAGGATATAGCTAAAGGCAATGAGAGGATCTTGCTCTGTGAAGAGCAGAAAATGGGTTGTCTTGCAAAGATTAATCACAAAACCCAGCCTCTCTTTAAGCAATTTCCTTCCAAAGACTTGGAAGAGATTTCACTTGCCCTTGAACTCAGCAGGAAAGCAGACACTACATTTGGGTTAACAAGCATCAGAAGGAAACCCAATTAAAATGTCACTGTCACTGCAGACAGAAGCGACTGGGGATAACAGCCTTCCAGATTTTTGTTGATGCAGTGAGGAAACACAAACATTTATGAACTGAACATTGCCTTCAATATCCTTCAGAAAGAGTCCTTTTTGTGCTCCATCCAACCATGCCAGGATTTCAAGAGAGGAGCCCTGCAGCATGTAAGCTCTTCACCTTAGACCTCCCTGCAAGGCAAACACCAGCAGCTGACTTTGTCACTGGGTGGATCTCTTCTTCATCAGTGGCAATGAAAATATGAGACAGGATGTGCTAGATGTGCTAGTTTGAAGCTAGCTGGAATGTTTTGGTGAGAACAACTAGATAACAGTGCTGATGTCTAATTCACTCATAGGCTTGCTGAGAGGTATGAGAACAAGAATCCAAACACAGATAAGGCACTTCTGCTGGGGGCATTNGTCTGGGTGATTTCAAAGGGGGGGGGGGGGGGGGGGGAACACCCAAACTATCACACAGGGTAATACCACTCAGTAAAGAAAGAATAAAAACTCTGGAGATAACTTTGAAGTGGTGAATCAAACCACTGCACAGAAACATGCAAAGGGAAGCTTTATTGATACCATGTCAATGAGGCTGGTAAAAAGACACAGCCTTGAGCTCCTGACAGAGGAAAAGAAGATCTCCTTTACAGCCAAGGCACACAAGAAATTGCTTGCCAGCATCTCTCAACGTCTGTGACCCAGCCAAGAAATAAGCCCAGATTTCTCAGTGGCAGTCCAGCTTCAAGAATGCATTCATCCTCTCAAAGGAAGGCTGGAAGAAATGCCCTGGCAGTGGAAATCCATACAAGAAAATTCAACCTACCAAGTTAAGAAAATACTCTGTGAAATCTCTCTCTGAAATCTATTCTTGCAGGTCAAGAGGAGTCTGTCTTGTAAACATCACACACGCCTCACGTCGCTCTGCACTGCTTCAGCAGTGTGCTGGTGGAGGTCCAAAGGGATGTGGAGAGAAGTGTAACAATCATGGCACAGCACCATGCAGTCACTCCATGGCATCCTCTGCAGGGCAAACAGGAATGGCCATCTGAGCTCAGGCTGCAGGACCTCCTAGCATCTTGCACAGCCAAGGAACAACAGAATCATAGAATTAACCAGGTTGAAAAAGACCCCTAAGATCATTGGGTCCAACCTCTCACCTAGAGAGATTCCTAGAAGGAATCTTGTGCTAATTTGAAGCTCGCTAAAATGTTTTGGTAAGAGGAATTAGATTACAGGCTGTGAAAAGGAAACAATGGTGATGGCTATTGCAGTCATAGGCTTGCTGAGATGTATAAGAACAAGAACTTAAATATCACAGTCTCACAGTATCACCAAGGATGAAAGAGACCTCATAGATCATCAAGTCCAACCCTTCACCACAGAGCTCAAGGCTAGACCATGGCACCAAGTGCCACGTCCAATCCTGCCTTGAACAGCTCCAGGGACGGCGACTCCACCACCTCCCTGGGCAGCCCATTCCAGTGTCCAATGACTCTCTCACTGAAGAACTTTCTCCTCACCTCAAGCCTAAATTTCCCCTGCCGTAGCTTGAGGCTGTGTCCTCTTGTTCTGGTGCTGGCTGCCTGAGAGAAGAGAGCAACCTCCTCCTGGCTACAGCCACCCCTCAGGTAGTTGTAGACAGCAATAAGGTCTGCCCTGAGCCTCCTCTTCTCCAGGCTAAACAATCCCAGCTCCCTCAGCCTCTCCTCGTAGGGCTGTGCTCGAGGCCTCTCACCAGCCTCGTTGCCCTTCTCTGGACACGTTCAAGCATCTCAATGTCCCTCTTAAACTGGGGGGCCCAGAACTGGACACAGTACTCAAGGTGTGGCCTAACCAGTGCAGAGTACAGGGGCAGAATGACCTCCCTGTTCCTGCTGGCCACACCATTCTTGGTGCAGGCCAGGATGCCATTGTCCCTCCTGGCCACCTGGGCACACTGCTGGCTCATGTTCAGGCGGGCATCGATCAGATATTATCAAATATAGATAACTGAGTCCCTCTCTGGGTTTTGTGGGCTGCACTTCTCTCTCTAACCTAACCTGCCATCTGTGTGACTAATCCATCTGCTTCCTAACCCCCCTGACCAACCCTCCAATCTTCCTTGGGCTTAAGACAAAGTCTTGGGTAAGGTAGGGGGGTGGGAGAAAGTGGAATGGTGGTTGGGAGCCCCTCCTGGGGACTCAGGTTTCTGGGAAGGGAGTTGTGTTTCCGTATTACTTTTTAACGTGTATATTTCTGTCACTACCTGTATAGATTGTAACTCTCTGCTTGTATCTTGTGCTAGCTGTAAATATAAAGCTTCATTCAATTTCCAGAGCCACTGAGTCTAGTCTGGGTGATTTTTCAAAGGCAGGGGGGGGAGCAACATGGAACACCCAAACCATCACAGCCAAGTGTGGTCATACTGCAGTGGGAAGGGCTTCTGTGAAGCATCCTGTTGCCAAACTCGCTATCTGTCTCTTAAGTAATACTCACAGAGGAAGAGTAGTTCCAAACCTGTTAGGAAAATTATTCAGTTAGTATCTGTCATGACATGATCTAGAGTGTGCCCTTAGAAGGCTGTGGAATCCTTCCAGTCACTACACTGCTTCTGCCCATATGTCAGTTTGCAGTGTTGTTCTAGAATCACAGAATGTCAGGGGCTGGAAGGGACCTCCAAAGCTCATCCAGTCCAACCCCCTTGCAGAGCAGGATCTCCTACAGCAGATCACGCAGGAACTCGTCCAGGCAGGTTTTGAGTATCTCCAGAGAGGGAGATTCCACAACCTCCCTGGGCAGCCTGTTCCAGTCTTCTGTCACCCTCACAGGATAAAAAATCTTTCTCATGTTTAAATGAAGCTTCCTATGCCTCAGCTTCCACTCATTGCCTCTTGTCATCAAGCATCACTGAGCAGAGCCTGGCTCCATGCTCCTGGCACTCATCTTTACATATTTATAACCACTGATGAGGTCACCTCTTAGTCTCCTCCTCTCCAAGCAGCACAGCCCCAGCTTCCTCAGGCTCTCCTTGTAACAGAGATGTTCCATTCCCTACAGCATCCTTGTGGCTCTGCACTGGACACTCTCAAGCAGTCCCACATCCCTCTTGAACTGGGACCTTCATAAATAAGAATTTGCCACCAAATCTGCTATTTCATGTATATGTCTGGGTGATGGATGAGGTTGAATGCTGGAGCGTGTCACAAAGCCACACCTCACCTGGGCTGGGCTGCTCAGCCCACATCACCTCACAGATGTTGGATAGCAGCAGCACAAGTCCTCCTGCAAGACCCAAGGGCAAGGTGAGAAGTGCAGCACTTGGCAGAGGGAACAGGAACTTTCTAATGATCAGCAATGGCAAGACCCAAGGGGAAGGTGAGAAGTGCAGCACCTGGTAGAGGGAACAAGACATTCCTAATGATCAGCAACCAGAAGGAAACTCATTTGATGTACCACAGGACAGCACAGAGCGTGCCTGTGAAACCAGGAAGTTCGTCGCAGATGCTTGACAAACACAGAGCAGAAAACAGATGTTCTTCTTCAAATTCTACTCTAAGGGGGCACCATTTGTGAGCTCACTTGAACAAGATCCCACTGCACCAAAATGCTTGTCATAACTCTGGAGACCACTGAAATTACGCTATGCAGTAGGACATCTATATGTAGGTGGTTGGGTGTGCTGCTTTGAGGCTAACTGGAATATTCTAATGTGAGACATTAGATCGTTGGTGGTAAAAAGAAAGTAATAACAAAGCCTATATCATTCACTGGTTTGCTAAAGGGGTTAAAAGTCAAAGTATAAACAATTTGTTCTCTTTTGCCTTTCTTCACTCCTGATCTCTTCTCTCTCGTCTCTTCCACTAACCCCAGCTAACATTTCCAGATGACAAAGTAAGCTTTGCTGCTTGTTTTTTTGCTGTCTGGGAAAGAGAGGGAGAGAGAGAGGGTGGATTGGAGTCCCTTCTGGGCAGTTTCTTTGTCCAGGAGTGTCATGGTAGGCCTGAATAGGCCAAAATATGTTTATACATGTCCTGACTTGTTTTTCTGCTCTCCCTCCTTCTGCTATGGGGGAAAGAGGATAAAGAACCTGGAGCCACTGAGTCTAAGGACTCTGGCTTGCCCAGACTTGTTTACATCTTGTGTTAAACAAGGTACACAGGCTTTTACCCAAATTTGGGTAAAGCAAGCCTATGGCTTCCCCTAATATGATCAAGCTTGGCTAACTGCCATTCTGATTAGTTAATTTGTGTCCAAAGGCCCATTAGTCTCAGGCTACATTGATAAAAAGAGGTGAGCAGTTAACACAGCATGCTNTTATGAGTCAATACTTAAAGCCTCTTGTAACTCACCATTGCCTTCTGCCAAAAGCAGAAAGGAGCTCCTTGAGTCCATCTAGTGGGCAAGTGGTATCATAGAATCATAGAATCAACCAGGTTGGAAGAGGCCTCCAGGCTCATCCAGTCCAACCTAGCACCCAGCCCTAGCCAATCAACCAGACCACGGCACTAAGTGCCCCATCCAGGCTTTGCTTGAACACCTCCAGGGATGGCGACTCCACCATCATCCTGGGCAGCCCATTCCAATGCCAATCACTCTCTCTGTGAAGAACTTCCTCCTAACATCCGGCCTAGACCTCCCCTGGCACAACTTGAGTCTGTGTCCCCTTGTTCTGTTGCTGGTTGCCTGGGAGAAGAGCCCAACCCCCACACTGGCTACCACCTCCCTTCAGGGAGTTGCAGACAGCAATAAGGTCTGCCCTGAGCCTCCTCTTCTGCAGGCTGCACACCCCCAGCTCCCTCAGCCTCTCCTCACAGGGCTGTGCTCCAGGCCCCTCACCAGCTTTGTTGCCCTTCTCTGGACACCTTCCAGTACCTCAACCTCTCTTGTGAATTGAGGAGCCTAGAACTGGACACAGCACTCAAGGTGTGGCCTGAGCAGTGCTGAGTCCAGGGGCAGAATAACCTCCCTTGTCCTGCTGGCCACACTGCTCCTGATACCGGCCAGGATGCCGTGGACCACAAGAACCTTCTCTTCCAGTTCAACTGAGTTCAATTAATGTTTATATACTTTAGCTAGTTATTTCTAGATCTAGTTAATCCTCTGTATAATGTTTCCATGACCATGTGAAGAACTAATTAGTATTAAAATTAGTGGTCGGGGGTGGCGAGAGTTCTGAATATCAAAATTAATAAAGACTATTGATTTTTGGAAAAAGATCATCTCTCATTAATTAATTACCCCTCACATAGCAGGGAGGGAGTTTGGATCTCTGCATTATTTCTAATCTGCATATAATTGTAACTACCTGTAAATATATTGTGTATATATGCTTGGAAACGTAGCTTTGCTCTAAATACAGCTTTATCTTACTTCCAAGCCATCTGAGCTGGTCTTGTCAATCTCAATAGTGGGAGGGAAGTCCCTAAAGCAACACATTGGGATGAAAACATTTTCAGTTATCATCTTCATAAACTGAATGGCTACGTAACGCCCAGAGGTAAGATTCCCAAGGTGTGAGTGTGTGATTAGCCAGAGGACTCCTGCAGTGCCAGCCCGTCTTTGGAGAGCACCTTCCCAGGTGCCACATGGACAGCTGAGCAGAGAAAAGCTGCCAATACAGAGAGGTGCTCATCACAAAAAGATCATGAGGCCAAGGAAATGATGGCAGAGAGGTTTGCATGGCAAACCTGCAGCAGCTGCAAATGGAGATAGTTCCATCAGAGCAGTGGCCATGCCAACCCTTGCACAGCTATGTCCTGGAGTCCTGTATACCCCAAAACTCCGCTCGCTCTGTGGTTTGAATGGGAGAGAAAAAGACGCAAAAATACCTGTTCCCCCCCCCGGGCCCTGCAGGCATGAATGGGGGGAGCAAGGGACCCTTCCGGCATGAGGGGTGTCCCCTGCAGGGCCCACGCTGGGATCGGCTGGGGATTGGCTGTGCTCTTTGCACCTAGGAAATGGTAACTCAGCTCTTTGTCTAGGAAGGGTATAAATACTGGGGGGACTTCCCGCCTTGGGGTTCCCGCCTTGGAGTTCGTGCGTGCCCTGGAGTTCATTCCTGCCTTAGAGTTTGTTCCCGCCTTAAGAGTTCATAGTATCACAGTAGTATCATAGTATCATCAGGGTTGGAAGAGACCTCACAGATCATCAAGTCCAACCCTTCACCACAGAGCTCAAGGCTAGACCATGGCACCAAGTGCCACGTCCAATCCTGCCTTGAACAGCTCCAGGGACGGCGACTCCACCACCTCCCTGGGCAGCCCATTCCAGTAGCCAATGACTCTCCCAGGGAAGAACTTTCTCCTCACCTCAAGCCTAAACTTCCCCTGGC
>WAAF01011598.1:79606-96748 GCA_013400475.1 Tricholaema leucomelas
GAGGGACAAGCATCTGGACTGCCCTTCCTTTCAGCCAGCCTGACTCACCCGTGAGTAACTTTGGCTCAGCCTTATATTAATAAGGGGGATGCTATATTTAATAGCTTAAGCTTTTTCCAACTTCTGACTTCCAAAATACTCAAATCTACCTATGGTATCCATGTAGATCTTCTCAACCAACTGAACCTGCTAATTAAAACTAAATTAATTTCTGTATCTAGTTTTGGGGGTGGGTTCTGGGAAAATAAAGTAACTCTATTTTTATATATATTCCTGACTCAGCCACATTAATTCCCTGCCTCCACGACATGCCCTCATCCTGCACTGCTGCCACCAGAGATGTGCTCCTCGTGCTGCTGGCCTGGGGCTTGGTACAGCCCTGCCAGCACAGGATCACAGATGTTAGGGCTTGGAAGAGACCTCCATAGCTCATTGAGTCCAACCCCCCTGCCAGAGCAGAACCACAGAATCTAGCGCAGGTCGCTCAGGAACACATCCAGACAGGACTAGAAAGTCTCCAGAGAAGGAGACTCCACAACCTCCCTGGAGAACCTGTGCCAGTGTTCCATGACCCTTACAGTCAAGAGATTTTTCATGTTGAGACAGAACTTCCTGTGCTGTAGTTTAAACCATTGCCCCTTGTCCTATCACAGGACTCATCTGATAACAGTCTGTCCCCTCCCTCCTGACCTACAGCCCTCAGGTATTTATAAACATTGATTAGATCCCCTCTAAGTCTTCTCTTCACCAGAGAGAAGCCCCAGGTCCCTCAGCCTCTCCTCACAGAGCAGTGCTCCAGCTCCACCATCTTCATAGCACCTTCTTCTACCTGCCGGGAAAAGCGCCAGTGAGGAAGGAACAGGCAGAGAATGATGCCTGCCTTATGGTGGACATCAGACTGGGCATTTAAAGTAGCTTCTTAAACTTACATTTAGCTTGTCTGAGTCTCTGGATGCACATAGAGTGGGGAGCTTTTGGCACACACAGAGAACTCAGTGTGGGGTAATTTGCTACCCTCAGGAAGCTGGTGTTCACCTCTGGATAAGGCAGCCTCTGCACTGTCCCTCTGGCACTGCAGACAAGTAGCTAATTTAATACACTCCAAATAGAAGAAAAAAATCTATTAAAAGCAAGGGAAGACTTCTAAGTGAGTTAGAGAGCCACTGCTGCAGTCACCACAGACCCAAGCACAAACAGTGAAGTTCATTAAAGAGCTCTCGGCAAACACTTCTGTCAATCCCACTCCAGAGTGCTCCTCCAGCCTCCGTCTACACTGCCTCTCTATCTGGTTTCTCCGAGGTATTTCAGAGATGAGCAGCTCTCAGGACAAGGCATTGCCTCCCTGCCCTGCCTAAGATCTCAGCACCCTCAAAAGCATTGAATGGGACAGAGCTCATTTAGAAGAGCTGCATCTTCTGTAACCTGTTCCTGCTTCACAAGCAGCAGCAGCAGCAGCAACCAAGCTTAGTCTGGTAGCACCCTTCTGAGAAAGCAGCACTGAAACTGGTCTGCATCAGGGAAAGACATGTTCAGTCTTTCTGTGTTCTCCATCCATTAAGACAGTCCCCTCTGGGCCAGGCTTCCAAATATAACACACAGGCATCTGTTGAGGAACAGCTGGATGTGATCCTGCCTTTTACACACAGTTGCTTGTTTGTCATCAGCCCTCACTGCTAGAGAAGGTCAGGCTGCCTCCTTTCTCATCTGTGATCTTTTGCATGGAGCCTCATGCAAAGAGCATCCTTCTCCTTGCCTGTGATCTCAGGGTGCCTGAAGTTCCCCAGAGAAGCATACATTCTGCTGTATGGAATTATCACCCATGGCACAGGTTCAGTTGTGACAGGAGCAAGAGGATTTAAACATGACCGAGAGCTGCCTGTAAGGCAGAGCCTTCAAACTGCCCAATATTCCTTTTCTGGCTTTTATGGGGGGGTTGTTTGGTTTTGTTTGGTTTTGTTGGTTTTGTTGCTGTGGGGGTTTGTGTTACTTTTCTTCTCTGTTTGTTTGGGTTTCTGGTTTTGTTGTTGCTGCTGTTGTTATGTTTTGTGCTGTTTTGTTGTTGTTGGTTGCTTGGTTTATTTTCCCTCAATTTTTGCACCATAGACAGTGTTGGGCATGGGGAGACAAACTCTGGCAGTAGGTGAACAGGCAAGGGAGTAGAGATTGAGGCATTTACCATCCTTCAGATGTTGCAGGAGAAGAATATGGGAAATTGCAGGTTTCTTAAAACCTTAGAGCTCTGCAGCTGCTGCCAAGCCCTGAGCAATAGGAGCTCATGCCAGAGGACAAACAGGCTGCATGCAAACTTTCACTCTCAGCATCTCACTGTCTCCTTGCAGCAATACTATTTTAAATAGCATTAAAATACCACTCTTACTCCACAGCACACCTAAGTATGCACTAATCCACACCCCCAACACCAAAGTTACAACAAATGGCACACCTCGTACCAAAAACCTTTGCCCTGCTTTCAACTCCACGATGAGTAGGTTCCTACATGCTAAATTTATGCAAACAAATGCTACTTGGGCAAATTCTTCTGTCAGCATTTTTGTGGCAATGGATACATACATAATGCAAGGAATCAATGTCACTGAAGAAACAGGCAAGCATTTTGGAGGAAATTAGAAGGGTTTAGGAAAATGGTCTGGAATGGCTGTCAGTATCTCCATAATATTATTCATTGGTTTCTTCACTGGTAACATTTATTGCAAATGAAGGCAAAGAAAATGCAGTTAAGGAGAAGCAGACAAGTCTCTTAAGAGCCATGCTCTGCAAACCACCCCTCAGAGCCTGTTTGTCATCTACACCACACCAAAGTACACAAGGATGACAGGGCTGGTTTCTGACGTGAGCTTGTGTAATGCACAACCCTCAGCAGCCAAGCCTCTCTCTTTGGAAACTTTCCAAGGCCCTGACTCACCATTACACACATCTGTGGCACATTAAGCCATGCATTTGTTAGCTTTGAGAATAACATCTCCTATCTCACTAAATAAAATCACAGGCATCACTGTAAGGGCTTGAGATTCATGGCAGTGGAGCTCCTCAGTCCTGTGCTTGGCAAGAATGTAATCCTTCAGTCAAACCTTGGAAGAGCAGGCTGCAAGCAAAGTGCAAGAACACAATCCTTTAGCCAAGCTTTGGAAGAGCAGGCTGCAAGCAAAGTGCAGGAACACAATCCTTTAGTCAAGCCTTGGAAGTCCAGGGTGCAAGCAAAGTTCAGCCTGTTGCACGTGGGATCTGCTTAGGGAAGAGACGTTTGGATGTCCTGAGTGCAGGACGTTCTTCCTCTGCAGTGGCATATCCCAGAACAAGCCACAACTGGGGGCTTTCTAAAGTGGTTTCTAAATCACAACTGCAGGCAGACTTGCAGCCTTCGAGATGACTCTGCCCCTGCTTCTCACAGGACCACAGGATCAAAGGATGTTAGGGGTTGGAAGGGACCCAAGGAGATCATCAAGTCTAACCCCCCTGCCAGAGCAGGACAACACTATCTAACACAGATCACAGAGGAACACATCCAGACAGGCCTTGAAAGTCTCCAGAGAAGGAGAAGGAAGGGAACTCTGTCCCTGCTTCTGCTGAGAGTGCAAAGCAGAAGTGCACAGCTAGGGCCAGACACATGGGTTTGTTTTCTTTCTTCAAATGCACCATGCTCTACTGAGATGCAGGTTTCAGACCCTGTGTACCTGGGAAAACGGCTACTTGCTTGGTCCAAAGGCTGGAATTACAAGGCTGTGGCAGGTCATGAACAAAAAGGCAACACCTATCCTCAAATTTTTATAAGCAGTTAAAACTCATCACTTGCACCTACCTGCTGATGCTGCATAAGCTGTTCCACATGGCAGATGTTCTGTCAAACACACAGGCTGTGTTCCAGGCCCTTCACTTATGGGGTGTAACCCCAAATCAGTTTCATCTTTGACCTGGAAAAGTCTGCGCAGTTCTGCTCCTGTCACTACTCCCTCTAATACAAAAGCAAACAGAAATAACTCCCTTTGCTTTGAACAACACTTTAAGGGACTCAATGTAAATACAACCACCTGTGCAAGACCATCAAGCTCCTTTGCAGAGCACCCTTGATTTCCATGATGACCCAGGTGCTGTGAAGCACAACCAAACACTAACCCCTGACAGAGAAAGTAACATCAGTTTCACAGAAACACAGAATGGTTTAGGTTGGAAGGGACCTCAAAGATCATCCAGTTCCAACCTCCCGTGACAGGCAGGGACACCTCCCACTGGAATAGGTCACTCAAGGCTTCATCCAACCTGGCCTTGAACACCTGCAGGGAGGGAGCAGCCACAACCTCCCTGGGCAACCTGTGCCAGTGTCTCACCACCCTCACTGCAAAGAACCCTTTCCTAACATCTAGTTTGAATCTCTCCTCTACCAGTTTAAACTCATTACCCCTCACCCTGTCATTACAAGACCTTGTCAGTAGTCCCTCCCCAGCCTTCCTGTAGCCCATTTCAGACACTGGAAGGCCACTCCAAGGTCTCCTCAAAGCTTTCTTTTCTCCAGGTTGCAGAGTTCCAACTCTCTCATCCTGTCCTCATAGCAGAGCTGCTGCAGCCCTCTGAGCATCTTCGTGGCTCTCCTCTGGACTGGCTCCAGCAGTTCCATGTCCTGCTTGTGCTGGGGGCTCCAGAACTGCACACAGGACTCCAGGTGGGGTCTGAGGAGAGCAGAGTAAAGGGGGAGAATCCCTTCCCTTGCCCTGCTGCCCACACTGCTCTTGCTGCAGCCCAGCACAGGGTTGCTGTCTGGGCTGTACTCACACTGCAGGCTCATGTTGAGATTTTCATCAACCCAGACCCCCAGGTCCTTTTCCTCAGGGCTGCTCTCAGCCATTCCCCACCCAGCCTGGATTACTCTTCCACATCCAATGCCCTGCTCATTCAGAATCTGCACTCAACTTTCAGGAAAGTACCAATTTGTCTTATTGGAATTTTCCAATAAGCCTTAAACCACTCCAGTGTATCATATGTGAGATAAAGTATAAAATATACAGTAGTATATACCAAGCAAAATGGTCCAACCTAGAATCATAGAATCAGAGATGCAGTCAGGGTTGGGAGGGACCACAAGGATCACCTAGTTCCAACCCTCCTGCCATGGGCAGGGACACCCTACTCTAGATCAGGCTGGCCACAGCCCCATCCAGCCTGGCCTTAAACACCTAAATGGCTCTGATTCTGTGTACAGAAGTAATAACCTGGGCTCCATAAAGCAAGCTTACAGCAGCAGGAGCCTCTGCATTGGCCTCTCCACCACCAGAAGAATGCAAGTCAAGATATTCTACACTTCATAAACATGGTTACACCACTGTACAGAAGTCAGCAATACACACAAAGATGGACACAAATCTATTTTCAGCCCACCACGATAAACAAAAAGATCTACTGAGAGCACAGATAGAAGGATTTTGCTATTAGCCTGCCCAGGAAAGCGGGGAGATAATGAGCTGTCACAGCAAGTAACAGCTCAGCACCAGTGATGGGGCTCTGAAGGGTCACAGCCACTAAATAATGTTTACTTCAGCATTTCTGTCATGATCAGCTTGATGCCTCAGGCAGTTTGGGGAAGAACCATTTAGTCAACATGCAAAACCCAAAGTCAGCTGGAGGAAACTAATTAAACTGAGAGCACAGAAGCCTTCCAAGATATTAAATGGTGCCTGAAAAGACACCAAAGTACAGCTGAACTGGCTGGGTTTTGGGAAGGTCTCTATCTCTCTGGTTTCAAAACACTGGAGGGTTTAAGCCTTTCAAGAAGTATGTTTTGTAGTTAATCTCTTGCAATAAAGCAAGAGGAGAAGGACAGTAGCAGCAGCTCTGCTATGAGGACAGGATACAAGAGTTGGGGCTCTGCAGCCTGGAGAAGAGAAGGCTTCAAGGAGACCTTATAGTGGCCTTTCAATATCTGAAGGAGGACTACAGAAAGGCTGGGGAGGGACTACTGACAAGGTCTGGTAATGACAGGACAAGGGGTAATGGGTTTAAACTGGCAGAGGGTAGACATAAACTGGATGTTAGGAAGAAGTTCTTTGCAGTGAGGGTGGTGAGACACTGGCACAGGTTGCCCAGGGAGGTTGTGGAGCACAGAAGCACCCAGTGTGATCGAAGATCACATTGGGTGCTTCTGTGCTCCACAGTCTCCCTGGAGGTATCACACACAGTATCACACAGTATCACCAAGGGTGGAAGAGACCTCACAGATCATCAAGTCCAACCCTTCACCACAGAGCTCAAGGCTAGACCATGGCACCAAGTGCCACGTCCAATCCTGCCTTGAACAGCTCCAGGGACGGCGACTCCACCACCTCCCTGGGCAGCCCATTCCAGTAGCCAATGACTCTCTCAGGGAAGAACTTTCTCCTCACCTCAAGCCTAAATTTCCCCTGGCACAGCTTGAGGCTGTGTCCTCTTGTTCTGGTGCTGGCTACCTGAGAGAAGAGAGCAACCTCCTCCTGGCTACAACCACCCCTCAGGTAGTTGTAGACAGCAATAAGGTCTGCCCTGAGCCTCCTCTTCTCCAGGCTAAACAATCCCAGCTCCCTCAGCCTCTCCTCGTAGGGCTGTGCTCGAGGCCTCTCCCCAGCCTCGTTGCCCTTCTCTGGACACGTTCAAACATCTCAATGTCCCTCTTAAACTGGGGGGCCCAGAACTGGACACAGTACTCAAGGTGCAGTTTAACCAGTGCAGAGTACAGGGGCAGAATGACCTCCCTGCTCCTGCTGGCAGGTGTTCAAGGCCAGGTTGGATGAGCTAGTGGGAGGTGTCCCTGCCTCTGGTGGAGGGTTGGAACTGGCTGAGCTTTGAAGTCCCTTCCAACCTAAACCATTCTATGATGCTATGAATTCTTTCCAGACAATCCTTTCATGTCACTTCTCTGACAAAACAACACCACACTTCCAGTGACCAGAAGATGTGACTGGGAAGGACGAAATGTCACTTGCAAGAAGTCTTCACAAATATTTCAATTGGTTTTTCATTTTACATCTTTAAGATGCAGAAGGATCCCAGCTGCAGCCTCACTGAGACTCTTCCTCTGGCTCCGCAGCGGTGCCCTTCACCCCGAGCAACCAGACCATGGCACTAAGTGCCTCATCCAGTCTTTTCTTGAACATCCCCAGGGACGGTGACTCCACCACCTCCCTGGGCAGCCCATTCCAATGCCAATCACTCTCTCTGTGAAGAACTTCCTCCTAACATCCAGCCTATACTTCCCCCGGCACAACTTGAGTCTGTGTCCCCTTGTCCTGTTGCTGGTTGCCTGGGAGAAGACCCCAACCCCCACACTGGCTACCACCTCCCTTCAGGTAGTTGTAGACAGCAATGAGGTCTGCCCTGAGCCTCCTCTTCTGCAGGCTAAACAATCCCAGCTCCCTCAGCCTCTCCTTATAGGGCTTGTGTTCAGGCCCCTCTTCTTAATAATATCCTGTCTCTCTGTAAGAGTAATTAGATACTCACAAGCAATACAAGACTTAACCATCCTGATCAGCAGAAATGGCATTCAGTTACTCCAAAATACACTGGATAAGAAGTCAGCTGAGCTCAACCTCTGCCACATTTCTTCCCCAAGATTCTCATCCTTTACAAGAAGCACACAGCGGGTGATTAGAGAGAAGGGGGTCAGCCAAATTGGAGCAGCTAAAGGCATGGGTGGTCCTGAGGACATCACCCTGCCTGTGCAGGTAGGACCCACCCCCACATCACAGTCAGGATGCATGCAGCTACCTACCAGGGTGTACAGCTGCCAATCTCTGGAAAACACGATGTGCTTTGCCCTTGCCAGCCAAGGCATGGATGGTGCTGAGGACATCACCCTGTCTGTGCAGGTAGGACCCACCCCCACATCACAGTCAGGATGCATGCAGCTACCTACCAGGGCAAACCCCTGGAAAACAGGATGTGCTTTGCCTTGTTGACCAACAGCAGCAAATGCTGCAGAAGCACATGCAAAGGGCACAAAGATGATGAAGGGAACGGAACACCTCTCTTATGAGGAGAGCCTGAGGGAGCTGAGGCTCTTTACTGTGGAGAAGAGGAGACTGAGAGGTGACCTCATCAATGGTTATAAAGATATGCAGGGTGAGTGCCAGGAGGCTGGAGCCAGGCTCTGCTGGGTGATGCCCAATGTCAGGACAAGGGGCAATGGGTGGAAGCTGAGCCATAGGAAGCTTCATTTAAACATGAAGATGATTTTTTTTCCCTGTGAGGGTGACAGAAGACTGGAACAGGCTGTCCAGGGAGGTAGTGGAGTCTCCATCTCTGGAGATACTCAAAACCCTCCTGGATGTGTTCCTGTGTGATCTGCTGTAGGAGATCCTGCTCTGGCAGGGGGGTTGGACTGGATGAGCTTTGGAGGTCCCTTCCAGCCCCTGACATTCTGTGATTGCACGAAGCTGAGCCAGGCAGGACCGCGGCTGCTTTTCCGGCGGGTCCCGCAGGCGGCCAGGCTGCCACCAGGTGTCACCAACCTCTTGACTAACGCAGATCGCACCGGGAAATGCTCCTTTTTATCAGCGGTTTTATTACCCGAGGGGATGATTATCACAGACACCGTCAATAAAAGCTGAAAACGCGGCCACTTTCCCCTCCAAAACCGGGTGGCGTTTGTGTCCTTCTTGTCCGAAAGAGAGATTTCAGTGCAGCTGTCTCTGGACAGCCATCTGATGATTGCAGGATTCCTGCAGCTGCCACCTTACAGGAAAGGTTGTTCAAGGAGGTGTTCAAGAAGAAGGTGTTCAAGAAGAGACTGGATGAGGCATTTAATGCCATGTTCTAGATGACTGGATAGGGCTGGGTAATAGGCTGGACTGGATGATTTTGGAGGTCTCTTCCAAACTGGTTGATTCTATGATTCTATCATTAGCTAGGGCTGGGTGCTAGGTTGGACTGCATGATCTTGGAGGTCTCTTCCAAGCTGGTTGATTCTATGATTTTATGAAAGGAAAACCCAACTTAAACATTACATTTAACTCTCATTCCCTTGAAATACGTGGAGCTACTGGATGAGGCACTGAGTGCCATGGTCTGGTTGATTGGCTAGGGCTGGGTGCTAGGTTGGACTGGATGATCTTGGAGGTCTCTTCCAACCTGGTTGATTCTATGATTCTATGAGACAGACTGAAGCCTGCCCTAACCTCATGAGGAAATCCAGTATGACAGCATTTGCTGTATTAGCAAAACCCAACACCCAGAGGAGTTATAGTCCAGAATTCCAAAAGGGAAATAGCTCTCGTTGCTGTTTACAACTACCTGAAGGGAGGCTGTAGCCAGGTGGGGTTGTTCTCTTCTGCCAGGCAAGCAGCAACAGAACAAGGGGACACAGTCTCAAGTTGTGCCAGGGGAGGTCTAGGCTGGATGTTAGGAGGAAGTTGTTGGCAGAGGGAGTGATTGGCATTGGAATGGGCTGCCCAGGGAGGTGGTGGAGTCACTGTCCCTGGAGGTGTTCAAGAGAAGACTGGATGAGGCACTTAGTGCCATGGTCTGGTTGATTGGACAGGGCTGGGTACTAGGTTGGCCTGGATGAGCTTAGAGGTCTCTTCCAACCTGGGTTGATTCTATGATTCTATGAATTTCACAACTCCAGCTGAGGGTGAATTAGCCCCAAGATGTGTAAAGCACCAAGAATGGACAATGGGTCCAAAACATGAGAGTTAAAGAGTTCGCAGGAAAAGGTGAGTGATAACTGTAAAAAGCAGAGTTACCTGTCCTGGTGTCTGCAGAACACGGTGCTGAGACAGACTCCCAATGTCAATCCCAAACAACACCACAGTGGGAGCAAAGGAAAGAAAACCAGCTCAGATGGGAGAAATCAGCTTTGCAAAGTCTCATAGCTTCATGTAATTCATAGAATGGTTTAGGTTGGAAGGGACCTCAAGGATCATCCAGCTCCAACCCCCCAACATAGGCAGGGACACCTCCCACTAGAGCAGGCTGCTCAAGACCTCATTCAGCCTGGCCTTAAACGCCTCCAGGGAGGAAGCATCCACAACCTCCCTGGGCAACCTGTTCCAGTGTCTCACCACTCTCACTGTAAAGAACTTCCCCCTAACATCCAGCCTAAATCTCCCCTCTTCCAGTTTAAACCCATTCCCCCTCCTCCTGACATTATGACATCTCCACAGCTGGAACAATGTAACAACTAGAGAGAGAGTACAAGTTACTGATTCTTCTTCATCAGATGTAACACTACCTGAAAAGTGGGAAAAAAAAAATCCTTTCCCAGGAAATAAGGTCTCTCAGGAGAGATGTGGAGGCATGGACACAAAAAAGCAGCATCTAGGACAAGCTCTGGGAATTCAGCCACCATCCGCAGCGCCTACAGACATCGCCACGCTTTGAAGATGATCAATGAGGAAATACTCTTGCAGCGTCTTGACACTGCCTCGTCATGTGAAAGACACTCCCGGAGGGACTCATAACTCTTTTCACTCCAATTTGAGCTGCCACAGATGGAAACGTCTTTAACTGGGAACAGACTTTCCTTACTGGTCAATAAGCCCCAGGTCCTTTGGTTGCAGCAGGCAAACCCTTGCAGGGTGACAAAATGTAACAGCAGCCTTGGGACTTTAAGAATCACAGGAAAATTTGGACTTTCTGTTCCGTTCTTCCTCTCTCCCGCTCTGATTATCCATCCCAATGCCAGAGCCTTCTCAGATATCCCAGAACTTACAGCATCAACCTGGCAGGTCTTTGTTTCACCATATTCTTCTGAGATGATCACTCTAATGGCCACTGAAGGCACCATCACTTCAGAAACTATCCATTAGATGTTGTCCCTACCTTCACAGAATCACCGAATTAACCAGGTTGGAAAAGACCTCTGAGATCATTGAGCCTAACCTATCACCTAACTCTTCTAACTAACTAAACCATGGCACTCACTGCCTCATCCAGCCTCCTCTTAAACACCTCCAGGGATGGTGACTCCACCATCTCCCCGGGCACCCCATTCCAATGCCAATCATTCTTCCTGTGAAGAACTTCTTCCTAATGTCCACTCTAAACCTGCTGTGCTAGTTTGATGCTAGCTAAAATGTTTTGGTGAGAAGAATTAGGTTCCAAGCTATGAAAGAGAAACAATGGTGATGTCTACTTCACTCATAGGCCTGCTGAGATGTACAAGAACAAGACTGTAAATGTAGATAACGCAGCTGCTCTCTGTCTGGGCTTTGGGCTGCATCTCTCTCTAACCTAACCTGCCATCTCTGTGACTAATCCACCTGCTTCCTAGCCCCCCTGGCCGACCCTCCATGCTACCTTAAACATAAGGCAAGATCTTGGGGTAAGGTTGAGGGGTAGGGGGAAGGTGGAAGGGTGGTTGGGAGCCCCTCCTGGGGACTCAGGTTTCTGGGAGGGGAGTTGTGTTTCTGTATTACCTTTACCTTGTCTATTTCTGTCTATATCTGTATATACTGTAAATATCTGCTTGTATCTTGTGCCAGCTGTAAATATAAGCTTCATTCAATTTCCAGAGCCACTGAGTCTAGTCTGGGTGATTTCCAAAGTGTGGGGGAGGCAAGGAACACCCAAACCATCACACCTGCCCTGGCACAGCTTGAGGCTGTGTCACCTCATTCTGTTACTGGGTGCCTGGGAGAAGAGACCAACCCCACCCGGCTACAACTTCCTTTCAGGTAGAGAGTGATAAGGTCACCCCTGATCCTCCTCTTTTCCAGGCTGCACACCCCCAGCTCCCTTAGCCTCTCCTCACAGGGCTGTGCTCCAGCCCCCTCACCAGCTTTGCTGCCCTTCTCTGGAAACATTCAAGCACCTCAACATCTCTCTTAAATTTTCCCCTAAGACAATAAGCAGATGCTTCATTAGACCATGCAGATGCTGAATCTGAGAGACAGACACAAGACCAGGAATGCTTCACTTTATGTGCCATCCATTCCAGGAATATCTGCACTTTGGATGGCCACCACAGCTCTTCATCAAGCTCAAGCTAAGATCTTCATACCAAAGCTGCCAGAAACCCTTCAAGATTTTCAATTGTATTTAAAAATCTGAACATTTTTAATTCAGCTCAAAGCTGTAACTCAAAATGCCTCCAATCTGTATTGATTTCCAAGATGCTATGTCACATTTTCAGCCCAGGCTTGCCTGATTGTACAATATTCTTGAGATTTTCCAGTTGGAAGTGTTCAAAAACCCAACCCTTATAACCTGGGACAGCTGAGGCTGTGACAGCCTGGACAGCAGATGTGCTAACTGAAGGTTTAGGATAGGCATATTAGCTGAATTGTTCCACTACTTCACTAGTGAGTGGCCTCAGTGTGCTCAGCTCATTTATCAGCAGGAGTCACAAATCTTGCACCCCTCTGCTTCTCTGCAGAGCTAGGAAGATGCTGGATTCTGCACAAGGAAAGGCACCTCATCCTTTTGTACCCATGGGATGTTTCACACTGAATATTTTGCTGTGACAAACATAATACACTACAGAGATGCTCAGTGAGTGAGGCAGAAATGTCCCAGGTTTGGCCCTGCTCCTGCTGCGTACCAGGATGTGCTAGTTTGAAGCCAGCTAGAATGTTTTGGTGAGAAGGACTAGATCATAGGGTGTGAAATTTAAACAATGGTGATGTCTACTTCGCTCACAGCCTTGCTGAGATGTGTAAAGAAGAAAAGCAAAACATAGATTAGGTCACTGGATCATTTGCTCTGGGCTTTGCTCTGGGCTCTTTGCCTGCTGGGGAGCTGAGGCTGCTGGCTGAACTCCATCNTTTAGCTTGTCTATTTCTGTCTATAACTGTATATACTGTAAATATCTGCTTGTACATTGTGCCAGCTGTAAATATAAGCTTCATTCATATTTCCAGAGCTGGCTGAGTCTAGGTGATTTCTAAAGTATGGGGGGGGGGACGGACACCCAAACCACCACACAGGGCAGCATCTTTCTCACAGGCTCAGGATCAGTTCCTCTGCACTCAGAAACGGCTGAGCAATTTTCTCAGTGCAGGTACTTTCCCCTCTGCCAGTGCTTGTCTCAAACAAGCAAACAGGGCTTGTGTTCTGCTTTGATTCTGCATCTCGTTATCCCACTCGTCAGAGTGTGCAGATGTGAGGAGGATGTTTTACTTTTTGGAGAGCTGCTGCATTCAGACTGAGCAGAAAACATGTCACATGGCATGTCACCCAACAACTGCCCAAGTGCAGCATCCTCTCATCCTTTAACCCACTAGTTATTAGGCTAGAAGCCATTGCAGAGAACCTCCTCTATTGATCTTTTCTTTCCTTGCTGTATGATGAAATCCAGCCTCATTAGCAGCATAAGCAGGGGAAACAGGGGAAGAAGAAATGACTCAAGAACTGTAGATTAGATTCCCACTTCAGAGACCCATTTCCTGCAGAAGCAAACACCAGCACTTCCTGCCCCTTGTGCTTCCATGCATCAGAGATGGTGACTGGTTCTCCAGCTTCTACAAGCAGGGAAGATGTGTGACAGCTCTAACAACAACCATGTTTCAATACTGCAAAGGGTGAGGTGAAAGCCTAACACAATCTTGGTTGATGAAAAGCTCAACGTGAGCCTGCAGTGTGAGTGCAGCCCAGACAGCAACCCTGTGCTGGGCTTCAGCAAGAGCAGTGTGGCCAGCAGGGCAAGGGAGGGGATTCTGCCCCTTGGCTCTGCTCTCCTCAGACCCCACCTGCAGTCCTGTGTACAGTTATGGAGCCACCAAAACAAGAAGGACATGGAAGTGTTGGAGCCAGTCCAGAGGAGGCCACCAAGATGCTCAGAGGCCTGCAGCAGTTCTGCTATGAGGGCAGGCTGAGAGAGTTGGGGCTCTGCAACCTGGAGAAGAGAAGGCTTTGAGGAGACCTTATAGTGGCCTTCCAGGAGGTGAAAGGGAACCTACAGGAAGGCTGGGGAGGGACTATTGACAAGGTCTGATAATGACAGGATGAGGAGTTTAAACTGGCAGAGGGGAGATTCAAACTAGATGTTAGGAAGAAGTTCTTTGAAGTGAGGGTGGTGAGACACTGGCACAGGTTGAGAGTGGTGAGACACTGGCACAGGTTGCCCAGGGAGGATGTGGAGCACAGGTGAGAGTTCTTTGCAGTGAGGGTGGTGAGACACTGGCACAGATTGCCCAGGGAGGTTGTGGAGCACAGAATCACCCAATGTGATCTCTGAGATCAGAGATCACATTGGGTGATTCTGTGCTCCACAACCTCCCTGAAGGTGCTCAAGGCCAGGCTGGATGAGTCCTTGAGTGACCTGTTCTAGTGGGAGGTGTCCGTGCCTATGGCAGGGGGTTGGAACTGGCTGATCCTTGAGGTCTCTTCCCACCTAAACCATTCCATGATTCTATGATACTGAAGGGGTTGAATTGTTTTTCTCAATGGCAGTGCACTGCAAGTCAAGAGCTGTGACAACACACCCTAAACCATACCAGGATTACTACATCCTGTCAAACAAACATGTAATTAAGCAGCTTTAATATGTTAACAGTTTGGAATCAGATTAGTGTTGTATTAGGCTAATAGAGTTGGTCCTCATTAATCCAGATCCATTGCTCAACCCTTAGTTTATTGAAGAGTCTTTGTTTTTAATTAGAAACATAAAGACAGTTCTTTGCAGAACGTGCACATGCTGCAGGGGCTGATAAACTCATCAAGATACCCAGGCACGTGGAGAAACCAAGTGCAGCTTAACTGGTTCAGCTGCACAATGCAGAACTAAACCCTCTAATCCCCTGTGATGAGATTTCTGTGCTGCATGAACACAGAGGGTACCGCAAGAGGCGGGTGTCTGGGCAGCAAGGTCAAAGCATCTCTTCACATGTGCAAATGGACCTGAGCCCCGTGTGGCTTAACACACCCCAGGACCAGTATTAGAGCCCAGCACCACCTAACACACCCCAGGACCAGTATTAGAGCCCAGCACCACCTAACACACCCCACAACCAGCATTAGAGCCCAGCACCACCTAACACATCCCACAACCAGTATTAGAGCCCAACACCACCTAACACATCCCACAACCAGCATTAGAGCCCAGCACCACCTAACACATCCCACAACCAGCATTAGAGCCCAGCACCACCTAACACATAGAGCTGACAGAGGCAATGTTGCTATTGGAGATAAAAGTGTAGGCAAGTAAGGCATAGAAACATAAAACCTGCTACCTGGCTCCCCACAGTATCCAAGCTTTCAAAATCATAGAATCATAGAATGGTTTAGGTTGGAAGGGAGCTCAAAGCTCAGCCAGTTCCAACCCCCTGCCATAGGCAGGGACACCTCCCACTAGAGCAGGTCGCTCAAGGACTCATCCAACCTGGCCTTGAACACTTCCAGGGAGGTTGTGGAGCACAGAAGCACCCAATGTGCTTCTTTGATCACATTGGCTGCTTCTGTGCTCCACAACCTCCCTGGGCAACCTGTGCCAGTGTCTCATTACCCTCACTGCAAAGAACCCTCACCTGTGCTCCACATCCTCCCTGGGCAACCTGTGCCAGTGTCTCACCACCCTCAGTGCAATGAACCCTTTCCTAACATCCAGTTTGAATCTCCTCTCTGCCAGTTTAAACCCATTAGCCCTCACCCTATCATTACAAGACGTTATCAATAGTTCTTTCCTAGCCTTTCTGTAGCCCCCTTTAGATACTGGAACGTGTCCTGGGAGCCTTCTCTTTTGCAGGCTGCAGAGCCCCAACTCTTGTAGCCTGCCCTCATAGCAGAGCTGCTGCAGCCCTCTGAGCATCCTCCTGGATCTTTAGGGATCAAACACACCATGAGAACAACACTGGGATGTCTGCATGTGTTCTTTGTGAATGAGTCCAAACAGAGGGCTTGAAGCAGTCTTTGTCAGCCAGCTCAGAGAGCATCCTTATCCTCTATCCTCAGGTTACCCCTAAGGATCACTACATGGAAGCACCCAGCTGAAAGAAGCTGTGGATACTGGGGCAAGGATGGGGGGGCCAAGGGCCAGCCTGCATTGCTAATGACCTCCACAGCACTGTAAGATTTACTCTGTCCTCTTTTAAGCCAGCCTACTCTCTGTACATCTAAAACCAAACTGCAGCAGAGTGACATCATTGTCCCACTAGGGTTTGGTACAGATCTCAATCTCAGAGGTGATTATTCAAACCCAGTCTCCTACTGCCATGACCTCTTCACCTCATTTCTATACAGATGTGGCTGTGTGTAAATACATATGTGTGTATATGTATGTATCTATATACATCTTCCCTACATATACCTAGTCTCTAAAATCTGGATGTAGATATATTCAGTATTGCAGCAGAGCAATGCCAAGATTTTACTTTAGCTAATCTGGCTAAGGCAAAAGCACACATAGAATCATGGAATTGGTTTGGATGGCAAAGACCTCCATAATCACCAAGTTGAACCATCAACCTAAGACCACCATGTCCATCAAACCATGTCCTGAATCATAGAATCAACCAGGTTGGAAGAAACTTCCAAGCTCATCCAGGCCAACCTAGCACCCAGCCTTATTCAAACAACCAGACCATGGCACTAAGTGCCCCACTCAGGCTTTGCTTGGACAGCTCCAGGGACAGAGACTCCACCACCTCCCTGGGCAGCCCATTCCAATGCCTGACAAACCCTCCAATAAATACACTTTTCTTAATATCCTACCTAAACCTTCTCTGGCACAATTTCAGCCCATTCCAATGCCAGTCACTCTCTCTGACAACAACTTCCTCCTAACATCCAGCCTAGACCTGCCCTGGCACAGCTTGAAACTGTGTCCCATTGTTCTGTTGCTGCTTGCCTGGCAGAAGAGACCAACCCCACCTAGCTACAACCTCTCTCTAGGTAGCTGCAGATAGCAATGAGGTCTGCCCTGAGCCTCCTCTCCTGCAGGCTGCACACCCCCAGCTCCCTCAGCCTCTCCTCACAGGGCTGTGCTCCAGGACCCTCACCTGCTTTGTTGCCCTTCTCTGGACACCTTCCAGCACCTCAACATCTCTCTTGAATTGAGGGGCCCAGAACTGGACACAGCACTCAAGGTGTGGCCTGACCAGTGCTGAGCACAGGGGCAGAATAACCTCCCTTGTCCTGCTGGCCACACTGCTCCTGAGCCAGCCCAGGATGCCATTGGCTCTGCTGCCCACCTGGGCACACTGCTGCCTCATCTTCAGCTACTAT
>WAAF01011598.1:117426-158576 GCA_013400475.1 Tricholaema leucomelas
AGAAGAACTCACACAACCCCTAAGATAAGGTGACTAAAGCTATCATAGTGGGTATGATGGGTTAAGATGGGCTGAGTACTGTGCCCAGTTCTGGACCTCTCCTTTAAGAAAAGAGGATGAGATGCTTGAACGTGTCAAGAGAAGGGCACCAAGGCTTGTGAGGGGCCTGGAGCACAGCCCTGTGAGCAGAGGCTGAGGGAGCTGGGGGTGTGCAGCCTGCAGAAGAGGAGGCTCAGGGCAGACCTCATTGCTGTCTGCAGCTACCTGAAGGGAGGCTGTAGCCAGGTGGGGTTGGGCTCTTCTGCCAGGCAAGCAGCAACAGAAGAAGGGGACACAGTCTCAAGCTGTGCCAGGGGAGGTTTAGGCTGAATGTTAAGAAGTTCTTCCCAGAGAGAGTGACTGGCATTGGAATGGGCTGCCCGGGGAGGTGGTGGAGTCACCACCCCTGGAGGTGTTTAAAAGGAGACTGGATGGGGCACTTAGTGCCATGGTTTAGTTGATTAGGTGATGTTGGGTGATAGGATGGATTTAATGATCCCAAAGGTCTTTTCCAAGCCGGGATTCTGTGAAGAAACATGATACTGTCACTCACTTACCAACAGGATACACGAGAATGTATGGCAGAGAATGTATCCCCAAGGAGTGAGAAAATACATTAACTCCTTGATGCTCTTCACTATCCACTATCAGCTACAGAAAGCACACCCTAATACCTAATGCCCAAGAGTCAAAGGTTAATGACAGCATACACAGCCATCATCAATTTTAAATACATTGTTTTATCCACAATCACCCTGCCCACAGGCCTGGAGATAATCAGATCAATAAGTGAATTCCTATCGAGCACATTCAGCAGGAATAAGTTATCCCTGCCTATGGCTGTAGAAAAAGTGTTTGTTCTCCACATTATCAGGACAAGATCACTATTAACTTGGCTCAGCCTGCAGATCACAGCCTTGCCAGCCACTGCTTCCCAAAGGCTCACTGCACAGGGCACAGCTCAGCCTGCAGATCACAGCCTTGCCAGCCACTGCTTCCCAAAGGCTCACTGCACAGGGCACAGCTCAGCCTGCAGATCACAGCCTTGCCAGCCACTGCTTCCCAAAGGCTCACTGCACAGGACACAGCTCAGCCTGCAGATCACAGCCTTGCCAGCCACTGCTTCCCAAAGGCTCACTGCACAGGACACAGCTCAGCCTGCAGATCACAGCCTTGCCAGCCACTGCTTCCCAAAGGCTCACTGCACAGGACACAGCTCAGCCTGCAGNCAGCCTGCAGATCACAGCCTTGCCTGCCACTGCTTCCCAAAGGCTCACTGCACAGGACACAGCTCAGCCTGCAGATCACAGCCTTGCCTGCCACTGCTTCCCAAAGGCTCACTGCACAGGACACAGCTCAGCCTGCAGATCACAGCCTTGCCTGCCACTGCTTCCCAAAGGCTCACTGCACAGGGCACAGCTCAGCCTGCAGATCACAGCCTTGCCAGCCACTGCTTCCCAAAGGCTCACTGCACAGGACACAGCTCAGCCTGCAGATCACAGCCTTGCCAGCCACTGCTTCCCAAAGGCTCGCTGCACAGGACACAGCTCAGCCTGCAGATCACAGCCTTGCCAGCCACTGCTTCCCAAAGGCTCACTGCACAGGACACAGCTCAGCCTGCAGATCACAGCCTTGCCAGCCACTGCTTCCCAAAGGCTCACTGCACAGGACACAGCTCAGCCTGCAGATCACAGCCTTGCCAGCCACTGCTTCCCAAAGGCTCACTGCACAGGACACAGCTCAGCCTGCAGATCACAGCCTTGCCAGCCACTGCTTCCCAAAGGCTCACTGCACAGGACACAGCTCAGCCTGCAGATCACAGCCTTGCCAGCCACTGCTTCCCAAAGGCTCACTGCACAGGACACAGCTCAGCCTGCAGATCACAGCCTTGCCAGCCACTGCTTCCCAAAGGCTCGCTGCACAGGACACAGCTCAGCCTGCAGATCACAGCCTTGCCAGCCACTGCTTCCCAAAGGCTCACTGCACAGGACACAGCTCAGCCTGCAGATCACAGCCTTGCCAGCCACTGCTTCCCAAAGGCTCGCTGCACAGGACACAGCTCAGCCTGCAGATCACAGCCTTGCCAGCCACTGCTTCCCAAAGGCTGGCTGCAGAGGGCACAGCTCTGCCTGCAGATCACAGCCTTGCCAGCCCCTGCTTCCCAACGGCTGGCTGCAGAGGGCACAGCTCTGCCTGCAGATCACAGCCTTGCCAGCCACTGCTTCCCAAAGGCTCACTGCACAGGACACAGCTTAGCCTGCAGATCACAGCCTTGCCAGCCACTGCTTCCCAAAGGCTGGCTGCAGAGGGCACGGCTGGCTGAGCGGCCGCAGATAGCTGCCATACCCACTGCAGTGGTCTTCATTATATTCAGCTTTTGAAGCATAAAACATTCAACAAGAGGATATTTGAACTCCTAAAACCAGTCAGTTAGGGCTGCTGAATTAGGCTGTGTGACAGGGTTGGGAAGCGCAGTGAAGGAAGAAGAGACAAAAGCCCTGTCTAAAATAGGTCGCTCCTTTAGAAGACGTGGTAATTGCACACTGTGAAAGCATTTGCATGTTCAATGAGTAATACATGTTCCTTGTGATGAGAAAGCCTGGAAGAGCTTAATCAAAGCCTAGCTTATCAGCAACGGCTAATTGGCTTCCATGGCGCATCACCCGGCAGAACCTAGCGGTAGCGCAGGCTTCGCCAACCATCAGTTGGCAGAAAATCTCAATTCATTGTGATAACAGAGGTCTTACCTCCAGGGGTTTCCATGACCACATAATCAGGTGGTGCTTCAGTGGCCCATCCCATGCCCTCCAGTCAGCATCACCCAGCTAATCAACTCGACAGCCAGCAAAGATGGGAACTGACCACAATGCAAGGAGCAATTTGGGAAGGGAGGTACAAGGGTGAGACATAATGAGTTGAAACAGAACAGAACAGAATAGAATAGAATAGAATAGAATAGAATAGAATCAACCAGGTTGGAAGACACCTCCAAGATCATCCAGTCCAACCTAGCACCCAGCCCTAGACAATCAACCAGACCATGGCACTAAGTGCCTCATGCAATCTTTCCTTGAACACCTCCAGGGACGGTGACTCCACCACCTCCAATGGCAAATCACTCTCTCTGTGAAATATACATACATATGTTTAAGGAGAGTGTAAAATAGAAGCTAATTAATAAACTGCCATGAGTAATGCAACCTGAAAATGCAAAAGCATGGTGGATTGAAGCTTTGGGTACAGCAAGCTGTCATCTCATCTTGTGTACTGTGAGGTGATTGCCTCAGTGTTATGCAACTTAGGAGGAAGTTGTTGGCAGAGAGAGTGATTGGCATTGGAATGGGCTGCCCAGGGAGGTGGTGGAGTCGCTGTCCCTGGAGGTGTTTAAGCAAAGCCTGGATGAGGCACTTAGTGCCATGGTCTGATTGATTGTCTAGGGCTGGGTGCTAGGTTGGACTGGCTGATCCTGGAGGTCTCTTCCAACCTGGTTGATTCTATGATTCTGTGACCATGATGCAAGGAGCAATTTGAGAAGGAAGGTACAAGGGCGATACATAATGAGTTGATATATATATATATATATGTTTAAGGAGAGTGTAAAATAGAAGCTAATAAACTGCCACGAGTAATGCAACCTGGAAATGCAAAATCATGATGGACTGAAGTTTTCCCTACAGCAAGCTGTCATCTCAGCTTGTGTACTGTGAGGCTGATTGCTTCAGTGTTATGCAAAGAAATGGGCCTTCCCCCCCCCCTTTATATTTAGACTTCATATTTTAGCTGCTGAATCTTCTTTATTCTGAGGTGGGTTTGTAGGCAAGGAAAAAACCTAACCCTTCTCTTCCAGGGCATGGCACTTAGTGCAATTGGACAGGGCTGAGTGATAAGCTGGACTGGATGATCCTGGAGGTCTCTTCTAACCTGGCTGATTCTATGATTCTGTAACTTCACTGTTAGACTTCAGGCTCTGTTGAGTGTAGTAGGAAAGATCTGAAGAGTTCATGTAGCCTTGCTGAAGACAGATGTGCAAGCCACATGTCACTGTCAGTGGGGCTGGGAGGAGAGGCAGCAGAAGCAGGAACAGTGCCCATGTGGTGGTTTACCTTGTGGCCTTCAAAGCTTAACTTCTGGGAGTCTTGTGATTCTGAAACCTGGAGGTCTCTTCCAACCTGGTTGATTCTATTCTATGATTCCATTCTGTGATCTGCCCCTATGCTTCCTTCTGGGGAATCATACCTTAGTAATTCCAGACTCAGATTTCCACCAGGATGACACATGACAACAAACCAGGAAACCTAAAGAAGATCAGACCTTATGGGGGAGGGGGTGGAGGTTAAATATGTTTTACATAAGGATGAATTTATTCATTTAACACTTCATCTGAAATCATCCCACACCTGTGTCACAGCTTGAAATTGTTGCAATCAACCTAGCAGAAAATGTCTTGAGATATCATCACTGGGTTGGTGCAAATCAGCAGCTAGGAGCTACGGCCACAATTTATTGCCATACTAAATCCAGCCAGCAAGAAATAGTTTTGCCATTTCAGTTCAGTGACCAAATCAAGAGTGAAGTTCCAGCAGGATCACCTCTAAGCATCTTGTGGCCATTTGCCACCAGGACACAGCAAAATAATATCATCCTGTAGACTCACACAGATATCAAAAACAAAAAAAAGAGGCAAGTTTTGTATGGTGTAAAGATAAATAAGATTGCTTGGGAAGCATTTTAAGAAGGACATGGAACTGTTGAAGTGAGTCCAGAGGAGGCCACAAAGATGATTGTCTCCCAAGCTGAGACGTTTGACAGCCCAGACAGCAACCCTGTGCTGGGTGGGCTGCAGCAAGAGCAGTGTGGCCAGCAGGGCAAGGGAGGGGATTCTGCCCCTTGGCTCTGCTCTCCTCAAACCCCACCTGGAGTCCTGTCTGCAGCTCTGGAGCCCCCAGCACAAGAAGGACATGGAACTGCTGGAGGCCGTGAAGATGCTCAGAGGGCTGCAGCAGNTGGCTGCAGTGAGGGTAGTGAGGCACTGGCACAGGGTGCCCAGGGAGGTTGTGGCTGCTCCCTCCCTGGAGGTGTTCAAGGCCAGGTTGGCTGAAGCCTTGAGCGACCTGTTCTAATGGGAGGTGTCTCTGCCTGTGGCAGGGGGTTGGAACTGGATGAACTTCAAGGTCCCTTCTAACCTAATCCATTCTATGATTCATTCTATGATTCTTCCTCACTGCTGAGAAGCTGAGCTCATTAGCACTGCCCTACTGACAATATCACATCTGGATCCAACCCATCCCCTCCCTGTGACACTGCCTGCTGCCGAGTAGGTCCACGGGCTCAGGCAGAGGTGGCTGAGGCACGGTGCACAGCCTGCTAGCATTTGTCACTCCAATCACCCAGCTACCAAACTCCTCCCACAATGGCTAAACACAAGCAAAACAATCTAATTTTGTGCTTCAGAAGACCAGCAAAGAGTCCCCTCACCATCTGTAAATCCAAGTGGCAGACCTGGGCGACTAGGACCATCTGTTTCCTAGGTGATAAGCCTTCCATCGCTCTGGAAGATGTTTGAAATAGAGCATAGGAAGATTAATCCTCCCCAGAGAAGGGAGAGTTCAGTGGCTAATTTCTCTTGCATTTAGATGTAATAATTAGGGTATTGATTCTTCTGCTTTGTTCCTTACCGTTACAGTGAAATAATTAAGATGACTTCAAGGAAATAGTTGAAAGCTCCTTTTGCCTTGTCTCCTCCAACACAGGCCACCTAACACTCAAAGGGAAAAGCAAAGGCAGACTCTTGCCTTATTTATCTCTGTAATTCATCAGGCACCAACTTCAGGCAGCAAAGTGCTGCCTCAGGCTTCACTCCATTTGCTGCCTATCATGACTATGAAGAGCAACACAAATGAGATCCATCTGGTATGGTCAGGACGCACATCGCTCCGCTAAGCTCTCACTGTAGCTTGATACCAAGGTGGGACTAGAGAGAGGTTGATTTCCTCTGTGGTTGATTGGGTGACCCCCCCCCCCCACTTTAGAAATCACTCAGACTAGACTCAGCTGGCTCAGGAAATATGAATGAAGCTTATATTTACAGCTAGCACAATACACAAGCAGATATTTACAGTAGATACAGTTATAGACAGAAATATACAAGGTAAAAGGTAATACAGAAACACAACAGCCCTCCCAGAAACCTGAGTCCCCAGGAGGGGCTCTCTACCACCCCCTCATCTTCCCCCTACCCCTCTCAACTGTACCCCAGTCCCAAGGAAGAAATAGAGGCTCGTCCAGGGGGACTAAGAAGCAAAGGTGAATCAGCTAAAAGCAAATGGAGGGTGAGGTTAGAAAGCAAGATGCAGTTCAGCCAGCAGCCCCAGCTCCCCAGCAGGCAAAGAGCTCAGAGCAAAGCCCAGAGCACAGTGCCAAGTCACTTTATGTTTTGCTTTTCCTTTTTCACACATCTCAGCAAGGCTATGAGGGAAGTAGACATCACCATTGCTTTTATTTTACAGCCTATGATCTAGTCCTTCTCACCAAAACATTCTAGCTAGCTTCAAACTAGCACATCCTCCAAGAGGTATGAAGAAAAAGCAATTATTTGTAATTCCTCTTGAAGAGCCTCACTGTAGCCTTCTTGCTAAATAAGATGCAAATGTTACTTTCAGCTCAAATTTCCAAGTTTAAGATTCTTGAAAGATGATGCTGAAGTATCTGAAGAGCACTCAGGAGCTCCATTCTTACAGGCAGCAGCACAGCCAGGGTTTTCAAATGCAAGTATGAAATTATTCCAGGGAGGAATAACAAACTGCAGCAGTACAGGCTGGGAGGTGATCTGCAGGAGAGCAGCCCTGTGGAGAGGGACCTGGGAGTGCTGGTGGAGAACATCCATGGCACAGCAATGTGCCCTTGTGGCCAAGAGGGCCAATGGGATCCTGGGGTGCATCAGTATGTGTCCAGCAGATCAAGGGAGGTTCTCCTCTCCCTCGACTTTGCCCTGGTGAGACCTCATCCTGAGTACTGCCTCCAGATTTGGGCTCCCCAGTTTAAGACGGACAAGGATCTGCTGGAGAGAGTCCAGCAAAAGGCTATGAGGATGATGAGGGGACTGGAGCACTGCCTGATGAGGAGAGACTGAGGGACCTGGGGCTGCTTAGTCTGGAGAAGACTGAGAGGGGATTTAATCAATGTTTATAGATATCTAAGGGCTGGGGGTCAGGAGTAGGGGGACAGGCTCTGCTCACTGCTCCCTGGGACAGGACAAGGAGCAATGGATGTAAGCTGCAGCACAGGAGGTTCCAGCTCAACACAAGGGGGAACTTCTTTACTGTAAGGGTCCCAAAGCACTGGAACAGGCTCCAGAGGGAGGTTGTAGAGTCTCCTTCTCTGGAGCCTTTCAAGGCCTGTCTGGATGTGTTCCTGTGTGACCTGTGCCAGATTGTATGGTCCTGCTGTGGCAGGGGGGTTGGACTCAATGATCTCTTTGGGTCTCTTCCAACCCCTAATATCTTGTGAGATCTTTGCCCTGCATCCACAGGAGAAAACCGTAACCTGGAGACAAGGGGTTTTGGACCTCCCTGATGGTCCTCAGGCATGTACAGCTTACTTGAGTGGATCAAGGCCTGAACTGTGCATATCAGCATGGATACTCAGGGAGAGCCAAAACTGGAGCAATTATCAGGAGGGTGAAGGAAGATATCACAGATGTAAAAAGTTCTGAGAAAAGCCACTTAAACTGAAAAGGATTTTCTCCTGTCTAATTCAACATCACTAACTTAACAGCTGATAAGAGCTCTCAGATCTCTCCAGCATGTCTGAGATTTAAAGAATTTTCAACAGTTTTACATTAAATGGCTTAAAAAATATTACTCTTTTAAAAACACAGGGAAATACATCTGCATTTCAACACATAATTGCTTTAAAAGTGCTGCTAAGCCAAGCTGACACAAAATCACCATCTCCCAGATGCTGAGGGGTCAAGGTGAGGACCAAAAAGATCAAGGTCCCTTCCCCCAAAGCATCACAATCTGTTGTCCTAGGATATGACACCAGATGGGCTAGACATGTATGAGCACTTAGGTCCAAAGCAAGCACCAAACTTTGCAGATGTGAGGCATTTATTGAGCAGAGACTGAGGGAGCTGGGGCTGTGCAGCCTGCAGGAGGCTCAGGGGTGATCCTATGGCATTCTATTGAATGGAGGGAGGTTGCAGCCAGGTGGGGTTGGGCTCTTCTCTCAAGCAATCAGCAACAGAACAAGGGGACACAGTCTCAAGTTGTGCCAGCAGAGGTTAGGTTAGGAGGAAGTTCTTGCCAGAGAGAGTGTTTGGCATCGGAATGGGCTGCCAAGGGAGGTGGTGGAGTCACTGTGCCTGGAGGTGTTCAAGCAAAGCCTGGATGAGGCACTTAGAATCATAGAATCAACCAGATTGGAAGAGACCTCCAAAAACATCCAGGCCAACCTAGCACCCAACCCTCATCAATCAACCAGACCATGACACTAACTGCCTCATCCAGGCTTTGCTTGAACACCTCCAGGGACAGTGACTCCACTACCTCCCTGGGCAGCCATGCACTTAGTGCCATGGTCTGGTTGACTGGCTAGGGCTGGGTGCTAGGTTGGACCGGATGAGCTTGGAGGTCTCTTCCAACATGGTTGATTCTATGATTCTGTGACTGTGATCTCTAGAGCATCTTGAGCCTCCTCCACCTTTTCCCCTCATGCACAGCTCACTCAGCCCCTTATGACTGATTCTGCTCTGGCACAGTATCAGCTGTTAACATTTAACAGGCATCTCCTGTATCCAGTGGTCACTTTAACAGCAGGGGTCTGCTGTTTGTTTGTGACTGAACACTTCAAACAGAAATCTTAGATGTGGCTACCTCTCAGGAGGAGGAAATATCTGAAGAATGTGCTTTTTATCCTGATCTTTATATTCCCTTTGAAATGAAGGGTGCTTTCTGTATGACTCACATCCATGTTTTTCACTTGTGATATTTTTAAACTCAGAGATCCAGCACTGATTGGAGTGCAGAAAGTGTGACTTTCCTCCCATCTTACCCCAGAGCTCCTTTCAGCCAGGTACAGGTGACAGTAGGAACCGAGAATGGGTCATCTCCAGGTTTAGAAAGGAGACAGAAAGCCTAAAAGAAATAGTGTGGGGATTTATGAATGTCAATCATACATGAAAGCTAAAACCTGGCAGGTTTAATGGCAAAGAAGTACATAGATACATCTCCTGTGTGAGTACCATGCACATTTCAAAAGAAACAGATAATAACACCCTGAATAAGGGCTCCTTTCCCTCCCCTCCACACACCTTTACAGCCTGGATGACAGCTACATTAAAAAACAAACCCAAACAATTCATTAATCAACTTAAGGATATATAGTCTCATGTAAAGTCCTGTGTCCAGTTCTGGGCTCCTCAATTCAAGAGAGATGTTGAGGTGCTGGAAGGTGTCCAGAGAAGAGCAGCAAGGCTGGGGAGGGGCCTGGAGCACAGCCCTGTGAGGAGAGGCTGAGGGAGCTGGGGGTGTGCAGCCTGCAGAAGAGGAGGCTCAGGGCAGAGCTCATTGCTGTCTGCAGCTCCCTGCAGGGAGGCTGTAGCCAGGTGGGGTTGGTCTCTTCTGCCAGGCAACCAGCAGCAGACACAGTCTCAAGCTGTGCCAGGGGAGGTCTAGGCTGGATGTTAGGAGGAAGTTGTTGTCAGAGAGAGTGATTGGCATTGGAATGGGCTGCACAGGGAGGTGGTGGAGTCACCATGCTTGGAGGTGTTGAAGCAAAGCCTGGATGAGGCACTTAGTGCCATGGTCTGGTTGATTGTCTAGGGCTGGGTGCTAGGTTGGTCTGGCTGAGCTTGGAGGTCTCTTCCAGGTTGGACTGGCTGACTTTTGGTAGTCTCTTCCAACCTATTTGATTCTATATTTGAAAAGAAACAGATAAAATCACCCCAAATAAGGGCTCCTTTCTCTCCTCTCCACATACTTTTACAGTTTGGACGAGAGCTAAATTAAAAAGGAAGTCCAAACAATTGATTAACCCCCCTAAGGATATATAATCTCATGCCAAGTGATCCAATGTAGATTGTTTACACAGAGTTCCCCCTCCTGCACATCCCTTCTCATATTCAGTATGCACCCTGCTTGAGAGCAGCACCAAGAAACCCAAGCCTATCACAGCCACACGGTAGGGGCTGCACTCACAGTGTTCAGATCTCAAGTGTCCAGGCCACAAAGAGCCAAAAGATGCAGGAAATAAACACAGCAAGTAACTCCAAAACAGTTTTCAGTGCTTTGGAACTGCTCCCTGGAGTCCAGCTTGGAGAATGCTGAAGGGCTCCTTGATGGAGCAAGGCTCACCAGGAAATCTTGTTGGTTTGGACTAAAATGTCTTTAGCATCAGGCAAATGTAAATGCTGCCATTCTTTAAATACAGTTTAGTTGCTTTAAAGCATCGTTCAAGAGGCATAAATGCCAGCCTCAAGCTCAGATGCACACAACTAGCTGTTCAAAGGAAAATCACAGGCAAGATTTTGCTCTGGGCAGAAGGATTTTGCTATTGGTTTTGCAAAACAGTGCAGAAACTGAAAGAAAGAAGAGGAAAGTCAAGGCAGGAGAATCATAGATGCAGCCAGAAAAACAATCCAAGCTGGACATTTGAGAAAATGCAAGGAAAATGGAAGCCAGGGGGAAGGAGGCTGTGGATATGGAGTCCATCTCTGGACACAGCACTGCACCAGACTCATCCTTGCTGCCAGTGTGGATAACCATAATTGCCAGCACCAAAACATATGAAGCAACTTACTATTTTAAAGCAAATAATCTGAAGGGGACATACAGGAAGGCTGGGGAGGGACTATTGACAAGGTCTGGTAATGATAGGATGAGGGGGAATGGGTTTAAACTGGCAGAGGGGAGATTGAAACTAGATGTTAGGAAAGGGTTCTATGCAGTGAGGATGGTGAGACACATTGGGTGATTCTGTGCTCCACAACCTCCCTGGAGGAGTTCAAGGCCAGGTTGGATGAGGCCTTGAGCGACCTGCTCTAATGGGAGGTGTCCCTGCCTATGGCAGGGGGTTGGAACTGGATGATCCTTGAGGTCCCTTCCAACCTAAACCATTCCATGATCCTAACCTGAAACAGTCTGAAAGCCTGGCTAACAATTCAGCCCCAAAGGGGTAACATTATCACAGAGACCCATCCAGTACACACAAAACGTCTGGTTTGGCGAAAAACATCTGGGTTGATGAAAAGCTCAACATGAGCCTGCAGTGTGCACATGCAGTCCAGACAGCAACCCTGTGCTGGGCTGCATCGAGGGAACTGTGTCCAGCAGGGCAAGGGAGGTGACTCTCCCCCTTTACTCTGCTCTCCTCAGACTCCACCTGGAGTCCTGTGTGCAGTTCTGGAGCCCCCAACACAAGAAGGACATGGAACTGCTGGAGCGGGTCCAGAGGAGAGCCACGAAGATGCTCAGAGGGCTGCAGCAGCTCTGCTATGAGGACAGGCTGAGAGAGTTGGGGCTCTGCAGCCTGGAGAAGAGAAGGCTTCGAGGAGACCTTAGAGTGGCTTTCCAGTATCTGAAGGGAGCCTACAGGAAGGCTGGGGAGGGACTATTGACAAGGTCTGGTAATGTCAGGACGAGGGGGAATGGGTTTAAGCTGGCAGAGGGGAGATTTAGACTGGATGTTAGGAGGAAGTTCTTTACGGTGAGGGTGGTGAGACACTGGCACAGGTTGCCCAGGGAGGTTGTGGATGCTTTCTCCCTGGAGGTGTTTAAGGCCAGGCTGGATGAGGCCTTGAGCAGCCTGCTCTAGTGGGAGGTGTCCCTGCCTATGGCAGGGGGTTGGAGCTGGATGATCCTTGAGGTCCCTTCCAACCTAAACCATTCTATGACTCTATGATTCTGTGATGTGCAGCTCTCCAGCTGACATGGCACACAGCTTGCTTTGCAGTAACCCAGAGCTGTACAAGAGGCAGAGCTTCAATCCATTCCCATTCAGATAAGTTATCTCTTCCTCTCCCCACCAGCAGCTTTTAAAAGATGCATCTTGAACTTACAGCACTGGAGGGTTTTTTTCCTTCCCAGATTTTTAATTCACTGGCATCATAAAGACCTTTCGCAACTGACAGTGTGACGAGCACTTTCTCCTCAGATTGCCCTGCTCTGAGCCAGTTTGTACATTACAGTTACTTCATTACTTACATTGCATTACACAGGGGCAAACGAAGCAGCCACGCTCCTCTCTGTGGCAGATGTGCCCAGGGGCCAGCACAAGCCAGATGTTTCCCAAGGACACACATCAGGCAGGGAGACTGGGCTGTATTATCCCAACTGCCCCTCAGAGAATCACAGAATCAACCAGGTTGGAAGAGACTTCGAAGCTCATCCAGTCCAACCTAGCACCCAGCCCTATCCAGTCAACCAGACCATGGCACTAAATGCCTCTACCAGTCTTTTCTTGAACTCCTCCAGGGACAGCGACTCCACCACCTCCCTGGGCAGCCCATTCCAATAGCAAAGAACATGCTCCTTAGCCTTCTGCTAGCTTCACAGTGGGGTAAATCAGAGAAGAGCTGCAGACGAGGCACCCACACTGGCAGGCTACACTAATCGTGGAGTGGCAATTAGCTGAACAAACAAAACCCCACCAACACAGACAATCCAAACAACTTCCTTGTGGGAGGCATTCAAGTGCAAGGTCCTGCATCTGGGGAGAGGCAATCCCATGCACAAATCCAGGCTGGGCAGTGCCTGGCTGGAGAGCAGCTCTGAGGAGAGGAACCTGGGGGTGCTTCAGGACGAGAAGCTCAGCATGAGCCAGCAGTGTGCACTTGCAGCCCAGAAAGCCAACCAGAGCCTGGGCTGCAGCAGCAGAAGTGTGGCCAGCAGCGTGAGGAAGGTGATTCTCCCCCTCTGCTCTGCTCTGCTCTGCTCTGCTCTGCTGAGACCCCACCTGGAGTATTGCATCCAGTTCTGGAGCCTCTATGACAAGAAGGATGTGGAGATGCTGGAGTGTGTCAAGAGAAGGGCCACGAGGATGCTCAGAGGGCTGCAGCAGCTCTGCTGTGAGCACAGACTGAAAGAGTTGGGGCTGTGCAGTCTGGAGAAGAGGAGGCTCCCAGGTGACCTTCTTGTGGCCTGCCAGGATCTGAAGGGGGCCTACAAAAAAGCTGGGGAGGGACTTTTTAGGCTCTCGGGGAGGGACAGGACTGGGGGGAATGGAGCAAAGCTGGAGGTGGGGAGAGTCAGCCTGGATGTGAGGAGAAGTTGTTGAGCATCAGAGAGGTGAGAGCCTGGAATGGGTTGCCCAGGAAGTGGTTGAGGCCCCATGGCTGGAGGTGTTTAAGGCCAGGCTGGATGAGGCTGTGGGCAGCCTGCTCTAGGGTAGGGTGTCCCTGGGCATGGCAGGGGGGTTGGAACTGGCTGATCCTTGTGGTCCCTTCCAACCCTGACTGATTCTATGATTCTGTGAAATTCTGTTGAACTACAGAAGGAAGATCTGAAGGACCAGAATGTATTTCTTCCTGCTTGTTGATTCCATGGGCTTGGCTACTTGCTCATCTGCAAGTCAGTGGGATACAGGACAGACTCCTCAAACCCCGAAGCCTGGTCACACCTGGATACTGTTTCCAGTTCTGGCCCCCCAGTTCAAGAGGGACACAGAACTGCTTGAGAGAGTCCAGCATAGAGCCACAAAGATGATGAAGGGAATGGAACATCTCTGTTACAAGGAGAGCCTGAGGGAGCTGGGGCTGTGCTGCTTGGAGAAGAGGAGTCTGAGGAGAGACCTCATTCATGTTCATAAAGAGGTAAAGGGTGAGGGGCCAGAGACTGGAGCCAGGCTCTGCTGGGTGATGCCCAATGCCAGGACAAGGAGCAATGGGTGGAAGCTGAGGCATACGAAGTTCCATGAAAACACAAGGAGGAATTTTTCCCTGTGAGTGGGACAGAAGACTGGAATAGGCTGCCCAGGGCAGTTGTGGAGTCTCCCTGTCTGGAGATATTCCAAACCTGCCTGGATATATTCCTGTGTGTTCTGGCACAGGTGATCCTGCTCTACAGGGTGTTGGATTGGATGAGCTTTCAAGGTCTCTTGTGGAAGACACATGTCCTGGCTTGCCCAGGCATGATCCCATCATCCCCTGCCCTCTGCTGGGGGCAAGGGAAGCAGAGTGCAGGGAAAAGACAAGACTTGCCCCAAATAAGGGAAAGCAAACTCCTGGCCTACCCAACACGGTCAGGTTTGGCCATTCTGATTGGTGAATCCCTGTGGCCAAAGGGGATATCATACTCAGGCAATCAATAAATAAGCTTTTGCCACATGGCTGCTTCACTTCTACTTTTGCCTGCTCTGCCCTGCCATGCTATGCCCTGTTTTGCCTGCAATGACTTCCAAGACACTGACAGAGCTCCCTTCAAGTGTTTTGGGTACTGCCTGATGCTATTTTGTGAGCAAATATTCAAAGCCTCATTGTAAGAAATTCTGTCACTAGATCCTCTTGTGCCTTCTGCCCAAGTGGAGAAAGGAGCCTCTCAAGCACCCTAGGGGGCAAGCAGTACAACTGAAAGTAAGAACCTCTTTCCAGTTTTAAGCTTAATGTTTGTGTTTGCTAGTTGTTTCCTAAGTGTTGTAGATTGCCTGATCCCTGTGTGTATAAATATCCAAACCCTGCATTTCCAGCACTTGTAAATAAGTTTTCTGGTGAGATTTCATAGAATCACAGAATGGTTTAGGTTGGAAGGGACCTCAAAGCTCAGCCAGTTCAAATCCCCTGCCATAGGCAGGGACACCTCCCCCTAGAACAGGTCGCTCAAGGCCTCATCCAGCCTGGCCTTGAACACCTCCAGGGAGGTTGTGATCTTTGATCACATTGGGTGCTTCTGTGCTCCACAACCTCCCTGGGCAACCTGTGCCAGTGTCTCACCACCCTCACTGCAAAGAACCCTTTCCTAACATCTAGTTTGAATCTCCTCTCTGCCAGTTTGAACCCATTCCTCCTTATCCTGTCATTACAAGACCTTGTCAATAGTCCCTCCCCAGCCTTCCTGTAGTCCCCTTCAGATACTGGAAGGCCACTCCAAGGTCTCCTCAAAGCCTTCTCTTCTCCAGGCTGAAGATAACTCTTGTAGCCTGTCCTCATAGCTGAGCTGCTGCAGCCCTATAAGCATCTTCGTGGCCCTCCTCTGGACTCTCTCTGAGAGTTCCAGGTCCTTCTTGTGCTGGGGGCTCCAGAACTGCACACAGTAACAATTTTCATAGTTCTTAACAGTCTTTGTCTAGATATCAAAATTAATATTGATTATTCATTTTGCATAATTTCTAACAGTTCTTCACAGAGAGAGTGATTGGCATTGGAATGGGCTTCTCAGGGAGGTGGTGGAGTCGCTGTGCCTGGAGGTGTTCAAGCAAAGCCTGGATGAGGCACTTAGTGCCATGGTCTAATTGACTGGATAGGGCTGGGTGATAGGTTGGAATGGATGATCTTGGAGGTCTATTCCAACCTGGTTGATTCTATTCCATTCCCTTCTTGCCCTTGACATTCTGTGATTTCTCACATGTGGTTTTGGTGACAGTTTCACCAGGAGCCAAGTGACAAACTGCAGGTTTAGCAACCATGATCAAGCAACACACAAAGCTTTCGCCCTGTCGCTCAGCTACCATCTAAAGCAGGGGTCCTCAAACTTCTTAAACAGGGGGACAGTTCACTGTCCCTGAGACTGTCGGGGATTGGACTACAGTTTGGTTCCAGCCCAGTAGTGTCAGGGCTGGACTATAGTTTGGTTCTAGCCAGTAGAGTCCAGGGCCAGACTATAGTTTGTTTCCAGCCCAGTAGTGTCCAGGGCCAGACTACAGTTTGGTTCCAGCCCAGTAGTGTCCAGGGCCAGACTACAGTTTGGTTCCAGCCCAGTAGTGTCCAGGGCCAGACTATAGTTTGGTTCTAGCCAGTAGTGTCCAGGGCCAGACTATACTTTGTTTCCAGCCCAGTAGTGTCCAGGCCGGACTACAGTTTGGTTCCAGCCCAGTAGTGTCCAGGGCCAGACTATACTTTGTTTCCAGCCCAGTAGTGTCAGGGACCAGACTAGAGTTTGGTTCCAGCCTAGTCCCAGCGGATGCTTGGGGGCTGCAAAGGCTAGCGAGTGGATTAAGTGGTAGGGGGTGACTGCTTGGTTTCCGCCGCAACCCCCGGCGGGGGTGGTGGTGAGGTGGTTCTGTAAATACCAACAGGCCAGACTGAGGACCCTGGGGGACTGCATCTGGCCTGTGGGCCATAGTTTGAGGACCCCTGATCTAACAAAACAAGACCTTACCCAGAAATTCCCATGGGTTTTCTTGATGTGTCCAAAGCAGAGCGCTCCCACAGCTTGATGCCTAACTCCTGACCACTGCTTCTTCAAGACATCTCTTTTCTCCTCCCCACCCCCCAAGCCCTTCCCATCTGTGTGCTCTACAGATTGGCTTCAAACGTGGTGAACAATGCAGGTGGTGAAAAGCAGACTGTGAGAAGCTCACTCTCCTTTTTGCCGGCACCTGTGCTTCTTTGGTAAGGCAGTAAAGCTGATGAAATGCCAGGAGGCCAGTCTACAGGGAATACATGAGTGCTATATGTGGCACGTTGAATCCCATCTCCCTGCGTACCACCATATGGAACAGAATCTCAGCGGCATCAAACGTTTACCTAAACTCCATTAATGTCTTCTCCAAGCCAATATTTATAGCATACACACTGGTAGCTGCTGTCAGAGTGTGTATAAATGTTAAACTGAACTGTTAAAGAAACATAATGACAGATGTAGAGATGCTGAAGAGTGCAATCTATTCTAATTTATGATAATTTATTTCCATCATCTGGAGCCCTATTCAGAAGAGAAAGCTGAATGCATCCCAAAAGGCATCACGGGATGGAGTGTAAAAATCCCCAGGGAAAAAAAGAAGATCTCCTTTTAAACCCAGCAAGAGTACTCTTGTCCTAACGCCCAGGACATGCTTAGCAATCTCTCTGTGCAGAAGTAATACAGATGTGGGGTACTCGAGGCCTGTCTCCAAGCAGCCCAGCAACACAGAGGTTTTATTGCAAGTTGGGAACTGCTGGGAACAGTTTGTCCCATGAGAGGTGTTTGATCATTGCTGAGTCACTACTTTTGGGAGACTAAGCTGTGCAAAACACATTTATTAGCTCTGTCAGATCCTCTTCAGCTGCATCAACAACCAACACTGCATCCATGGGTGGCAAGCATTAATGAGCACACAGAAGATTTGGGGTTGGAAGGGACCTTTAAAGGTCATCTAGTCCAACTCTCCCACAGTGAACAAGGATATATTCACCTAGAGCAGGCTGCTCAGTGCCCTGTCCACGCTGGCCTTGACCATTTCCAGGGATGGGGCATCTACCACCTCCCTAAGCAGCCCGAGTCAGTTCCTCACCTCCCTCCTTGTGAGAAATAACTTCCTCGTATCCAGTCTAAATCTTCTCCCTTCTAGTTTAAACCATCATCCCTTGTCCTGCTAAAAATATTGTCCCCATCTTTCTTAAAGATCCCTTTTAAGTTCCGAAAAGCTGCACCAAGGTCTCCCTCTACTCCAGGCTGAACAATCCCAGCCTGTCCTCGTAACAGAGAGGTTCCATCCCTCTGGTCATTTTTGTAGCCCTCTTCTGGATGAAATATTATTTTAAAAACTACCTGAGTGGTGCCATGGTGACCTATATGACAGCAGAAAGAGCTTCACTTAATTTCTTATCATCACAAGCTGTGCTGGATCAGTTGCGCCAGGAGACCTAAGCCCTGTCACGGTCCCCTGTTGCCGCTGTTCCGCTACAAAAATCCTGACAAAGGGGATGGAAAAAATAAAAGGCAACGACAACCTTTGGTCCCTGAAGTGGAGAGTGCCATCAGGCCACAGAGGACCACAGGCAAGGAGTTCATTTTCATGGCGTCACCCCTCCCCAGGATGTGCAGTAAGGCGGTCAGAGGCAGCAGGAGGCTTTGTGCCGCACGGCACAGCCGGTATCCCCTGCATATGTTGGCCTGCCACGAAGCCAGCTCCTGCTGCCTGCCAGGGCCTCGCAATCTGGACAGGCACAGATTTTGTGCTGGAACTGGTGTCCTCTCTGCAGAGCTGCCTGCCACGAGCGGTAGGCTGCAACGGTGGCAGCGGGAGCGCACACAGCTGACAGAGCCAGCCCAGCAAAACAGGGAGGCTCCCCAGCACAGCCTGGCAACTCTCTGCTATGTGGACTGTGCAGCCTCTGTGAACTCTGAAAGGCTCCCTGTCTGACCCAAAAGGGGCCAGGCATACAACAGGTCTGATACATGGGGAAAGCTGAGAGAATTGAGTTGGTTGAGCCTTGAGAAAAGAAGGCACCTTATCACGGTCTAGCATGTTAAAGGCAGTGACAACCTTTGGTCCGTAAAGTGGAGAGTGCCATCAGGCCACAGAGGACCACAGGCAAGGAGCTCATTTTCCTACAGAGAGGGCAGAGAGCCCTTTTTAGATGGAAAAGATGACAGGTGATGAGTACAGCTTCTTACTTCTAGAGAGATCTCAGCCAGACACTAAGAGAAAAATTTTTCACAAGAGCAATCAGCCATTGAAATAATCCCCCCAGGGAACCATGGAATCAACCAGGTTGGAAGAGACCTCCAAGCTCATCCAATCCAACCTAGCACCCAGCCCTAGCCAATCAACCAGACCTTGGCACTAAGGGCCCCATCCAGGCTTTGCTTCAACACCTCCAGGGATGGTGACTCCACCACCTCCCTGGGCAGCCCCAAAAAGCTCTCAAACCATAGAACCATAGGATAGTCTGGATTAGAAGGGAGGTCAACTAATCCAACCCCCTCTGCAGTAAGCAGGCACATCCTTCACTAGATCAGGCTGCCCAGAGCCCTGTCGAGCCTCACTTTGACTATCTCCAGGAATGAGATTTCAACTACCTTCCTGGGCAACCTGTTCCAGTTCTCCACCACTCTCATAGTAAAGAACTTGTTCCTAACATCTAACCTAAATCTACTCTTCACAGGATCACAGGATATTAGGGGTGGGAAGGGACCCAAGGAGATCATCGAGTCCAACCTCCCTGCTGGAGCAGGGATAATGAAGCTGGTGAGAAGCCTGGAGCACAGCCCTGTGAGGAGAGGCTGAGGGAGCTGGGGGTGTGCAGCCTGCAGAAGAGGAGGCTCAGAGCACACCTCATTGCTCTCTACAAGTACCTGAAGGGAGGCTGTAGCCAGCTGGGGTTGATCTCTTCTGCCAGGCAGCCAGCACCAGAACAAGGGGGCACAGTCTCAAGTTGTGCCAGGACAGGTCCAGGCTGGATGTTAGGAGGAAGTTCTTGACAGAAACTGTGCGCTCAGCTGGGACTAACCAATATAGACGCCCAGACAACACCATGCAGTGTTGCTTCTGCTCCCTGAAGGATCAAACTTTATAATTATCCCACTTGAAATGGATTCGTTTTTGCAGTAAAGTCTCAGCTCCTGGCCTCAGCCCTCTCTACAAGTAATGCCATCAAAGAAACTCTTCTTGCAGCACCATCGATCAAGGCAGATTAAAAAAGGGAAGAGAATCTGTTGCAAAAGAAGCTCTACTGATCCATACTCATGAATAATCTCTCTGTCATAGAATCAACCAGGTTGGAAGAGACCTCCAAGCTCAGCCAGTCCAACCTAGCACCCAGCCCTAGACAATCAACCAGACCATAGCACTAAGTACCCCATCCAGGCTTTGCTTCAACACCTCCAGGGATGGTGACTCCACCACCTCCCTGGGCAGCCCATTCCAATGCCAATCACTCTCTCTGCCAACAACTTCCTCCTAACATCCAGCCTTCTGCCAACAACTTCCTCCTAACATCCAGCCTAGACCTCCCCTGGCACAACTTGAGACTGTGTCTGCTGCTGGTTGCCTGGCAGAAGAGATCAACCCCACCTGGCTATAGCCTTCCTTCAGGTAGTTGTAGACAGCAATGAGGTCTGCCCTGAGCCTCCTCTTCTGCAGGCTGCACACCCCCAGCTCCCTCAGCCTCTCCTCACAGGGCTGTGCTCCAGGCCCCTCCCCAGCCTTGCTGCCCTTCTCTGGACACCTTCCAGCACCTCAACATCTCTCTTGAATTGAGGAGCCCAGAACTGGACACAACACTCATGGTGTGGCCTCAGCAGTGCTGCCCACACACCTTAGGTCACCAGTAGGAAAAGTCAGTTTGGGAGGCGCTCAGCACTTGGCAGGGTGCAGCTTTTGCACTTTTATCCACACTCAGATGCATCCTGGTGTCTGCGTGCAGGACTGGAACAGAGCGCTGCCAAGGCACAACAGCAGACTCCCTGTACATCAGCTTGCTGAGATCAAAGGCACACAGCAGCAAAGAATTTAATTAAAATGTTCAAATTAAACAGGAAGGCATCCATTGTTTCATTTTTTGGCAGGCATCCTCTTTCAAAGCGGGGCCTAATTCCACTCCAGCACACTGCCCTTGGAGATGGCAATCAGGAGAGCTCTGCCAGCTTTCGCGGCCGCTGGATTTGGCAGTGGGGGAATCCCACACTTGCTCTGGCTTTCCAGCACAGCCTCTAAAAAAGCACCTGGGAGAAGTTGCTCAGCTCCAAAGGACAATTACTGCAATATATGTATTCAGCCTCATTCCAGTGCCAATCCTCACCCTACTGGGCTGGGCATAATAGACCCCTATGGGCATCATTTCCCCTTGCGGATCTAGCTGTGTGATCCTGCCACGTTCAGCCACCACTCTCTGCATACAAAAGCTGTTTTTAATAGGGTGAGGCACAGATGCAGAGCAATACTTGTGTGTGTGTGTGTGCAGAACAGTCCCTGCATGATTTGCAGCTGGGGTAAGCAGCTACACGGTTTTAACTTGCACTCAGATGGGGAGCTTGCCCTGCTTTCAGCATAACTCCAGCACACAGCCAGAGTGAAGATTATTCTGAAGGCAGCTGAAGCAAGGCTCAAGGTTGTTTGTTATTATTACACTTTATTAACTGTAATATTACAGTTAATATTACAGTTAATATTACACTTTATTAACTGTAATATTACAGTTAATATTACAGTTAATATTACACTTTATTAACTGTAAGATATTTCCTGGCATCCTAGGGTATTTTGATGTGGATGTTGAAGGCAGCCATGGGCCATAATATGGCTCACAGGGAGAGTGAACCAGGAAGCCAGTTGTCTCCTTGGTTTTGGGAAGCCTGGCAAGTAAGACTTTGCTACTTGTGTAGTATTGAGGTGTCACAGAGGCTTTTTGCCTAACATTAGGAAGATCAGCAAATGCTGTATCAAATGCAGGCCCCAGTACAAGCACACAAAATGCAAGTGCCAAAGGATTTGAGCTTAGGCTTAGTACTTCCAGCCAAAGGTATTTTGGATTTGCATCACCTGAGAAATAACACAGGAGGGCAGAGCAATAACATCAGGAGAAGTGAAAACCAGGACAGACAATAATAAAACTTCTGTCTGAAATTCAAGGAGACTTCAGAGCTGTAACTATAAACTACTTCCTAAAGTATCAATGATCTTGCCAAGGTTGGGTAGCACTTCTTTAGGGGATCTTCTGGGCGGAACTTCATCCTCAATACTTCAAGTTCTTGAGCACTTCTAGTGAATATTCGGTCAGGAAGCAAGCTCTAGTGCTTCTCATGGAATAAAGATCAAGCTGAGAGATCAGTTTTGCAAGGCAGCCAAATCAGATTTATTTCTGACACTGGGTCTGGGACAGTACACCTCTCATCTGAAAATGTCTAACACTTCACTGAAATCCTCCTGCTCCACAGATTTGCTCCTTCCTCTTTAACACAGAGAAACAAGACACTACCTCCTGCTTGCACGTCTCAGTGCCTGGGATGCCTGTTGGGCTCTTTCTAGCAAAGACATCCCCACTTGGACTACTGTGTGTAGCTTTGGAACCCCCAGCACAAGAAGGACCTGGAACTCTCAGAGTGAGTCCAGAAGAGGCCACAAAAATGCTCAGAGGGCTGCAGCAGCTCGGCTATGAGGACAGGCTGAAAGATCTGGAGTTCTGCAGCCTGGAGAAGGCTTTGAGGAGACCTTGGAGTGGCCTTCCAGTATCTGAAGTGGCCTATAGGAAGGCTGGGGAGGGACTATTGACAAGGTCTTGTAATGACAGGATGAAGAAGAATGGGTTCAAACTAGCAGAGGGGAGATTCAAACTAGGTATTAGGAAGAAGTTCTCTGCAGTGAGGGTGGTGAGACACTGGCACAGGTTGCCCAGGGAGGCTGTGGAGCACAGAAGCACCCAATGTGATCTTTGATCAAACTGGGTGCTTCTGTGCTTCACAACCTCCCTGGAGGTGTTCAAGGCCAGGTTGGATGAGTCCTTGAACGACCTGTTCTAGTGGGAGGTGTCCCTGCCTATGGCAGGAGGTTGGTACTGGATGAGCTTTGAGGTCCCTTCCAACCTAAACCATTCTGTAATTCCCCAACAAAAGCATCATGATCCCTGAGCACTCTGAAAATACCCTCACTAACTGCTGGCTTGCCATGGCACTGCCAGGCTGGGGCTGGGACATCTGCACCAGCACTTCTTTGGGAACAGAAGCCCACAGAGCTCCCCCTGACCTTTATTTCAAGCTCCAGGCTGCAGCAATTTCTGCTCCCCACAGCGTTAGCTCTGCAGCTCCCACAGGCTCTAATTCTGACACAGCCTTTTCCCCAGATGCTAAGGCACTTTGGAAAAGGCACAGACAGAACAGATTGTTCAAAGGAACACATTTGTTTATCCCTTAGAACATCAGAAAGGAAGGAAAGATAAACAATAAAGGGCAATGAGCTCATTACTTCGTCTTCCTGGGCCTCTTTGCCTGGATGGAGCACACAGCCCACTGCCTTAGGTTGGCTTCCTCTCCACAGGGAGGGCCATGCCATGGCTTCATGCCACAGACAGCTGCTCTGATGGAAAAAACCCTCTCTTGAGGGACCACATCAGCCTAATCCTCTCCCAATGCTTCTCCCCCAGCAAGCATTATGAAAATGCTAATCCATGGCAGCAGCCAAGCTGCCTGATTGTAGAATCAACCAGGTTGGAAGAGACCTCCAAGCTCAGCCAGTCCAATCTAGCACCCAGCCCTGGCCAATCAACCAGACCATGGCACTAAGTGCCTCATCCAGGCTTTGCTTCAACACCCCCAGGGATGGCAACTCCACCATCATCCTGGGCAGCCCATTCCAATGCCAATCACTCTCTCTGCCAACAACTTCCTCCTAACATCCAGCCTAGACCTCCCCTGGCACAACTTGAGACTGTGTCCCCTTGTTCTATTGCTGATTACCTGGCAGAAGAGACCAACCCCACCTGGCTACAACCTCCCTTCAGGTAGTTGTAGACAGCAATGAGGTCCCCCCTGAGCCTCCTCTTCTGCAGGCTGCACACCCCCAGCTCCCTCAGCCTCTCCTCACAGGGCTGTGCTCCAGGCCCCTCACCAGCCTTGCTGCCCTTCTCTGGACACCTTCCAGCACCTCAACATCTCTCTTGAATTGAGGGGCCCAGAACTGGACACTCAAGGTGTGGCCTGAGCAGTGCTGAGTCCAGAAGCAGAAGAACCTCCCTTGTCCTGCTGCCCACACTGCTCCTGAGCCAGCCCAGGATGCCATTGGCTCTCCTGCCCACCTGGGCACTCTGCTGCCTCATCTTCAGCTCCTCTCTACCAGCACCCCCAGGTCCCTTTCTTCCTGGCTGCTCTCAGCCACTCTGTCCCCAGCTGTATTGCTGCTTGGGGTAGTTGTGGCCAAAGTCCAGAACCCTGCACTGACAACAGACCTCCCTTGCCTAGATGTAATTCTCTCTTACTACAGCCAACGTCTGTGCCTCAGGAGTTCTCACCTCACCATGCCTTTCAGCTCACATTTGGGCACTCTGCAGACACATGTAAATACTACACACACACAGACAAATACTTTCCAGGCTCTGTACTCATGGACTTGCCCACACCCACAGGCTGCTGTTGAAGCAACACCTAATAATATTTGTTTATATAAAAGGCACTTAGAGAATATTTCCTTAACTGAATGCCACTGCCAAACCCTTTCAATGCCATAAGCTGTAAGTACAATCATTTACCCTCCCCACCATTTTATGCAATTTAAGAGTTTCCTTCAGAATGGGGAAGCAATATCAGCTTTTCTGAGGGAAGTATTCTGAAGGGAGTCACTCTGCTTCCAAAGCTAAGCCCAAGGAGTCTCTACAGTGGCCAGGAGACAAAAGTGTGCAAATTAAACAAAGCAAAAGCTCACAGCTTGTCTATATTCAGTATTCCCTTGCTTTTGCCAAAACCCAAGCCAGCTGTCACCTTAGCAACTATGTCACACTTTGCAGCACATATGCCACTTTGAACAAACACCTTGGAAGCAGCACCTCCACACTCCATGCGCCTTTCCATGGTGTTCTTTGCGACACTTTGCAGGTCCCCTCCACAAGCCATTAAGAGCCTCTTTGGCCAGCCAGCCAGCTGGCCAATTGCTCTTTCCACAGTGCTTCCCAGGGCTGTAACACCTGGAGAGGTGGGCCCAGGCCAACCTCATGACATTTAACAAGGCCAAGTGTAAGGTCCTGCACCTGGGTCGGTGCAATCCCAGGCACAGCTCCAGGCTGGGTGGGGAATGGCTGAGAGCAGCCCTGAGGAGAAGGACCTGGGGGTCTGGGGTGACGGAAAGCTCAACATGAGCCTGCAGTGTGCACATGCAGCCCAGACAGCAACCCTGTGCTGGGCTGCAGCAAGAGCAGTGTGGGCAGCAGGGCAAGGGAGGGGATTCTGCCCCTTNGAGGAGGGGAGATTTAGACTGGATGTTAGGAGGAATTTCTTTACAGTGAGGGTGGTAAGACACTGGCACAGGTTGCCCAGGGAGGTTGTGGATGCTTCCTCCCTGGAGGTGTTTAAAGCCAGGTTGGATGAGGCCTTGAGCAGCCTGCTCTAGTGGGAGGTGTCCCTGCCTATGGCAGGGGGTTGGAGCTGGATGATCCTTGAGGTCCCTTCTAACCTAAACCATTCTATGATTCTATGTTATGGGGTCTTTCACAGTGCTTCCCAGGGCTGTAACTCCCCTTCCCCACTTGTACTGGGTGCCAAGGAGAGCGCTGTGCTTACAGAGCTGTGGCATTTCCCCCCGCCACCAGCCCTGCACAGGTCCCAGTGTTACCTGTTTTCTGCCTCTCCCCTTCTCCTGAGTCAGGAGGAGGCCCTGCCTCTCAGAGCAGCATGGAGACTTCGAGTGGCGACCAGGAGGTTTCCTGCCCGTCAGGGTCAGACTCAGTGCCACAAATCCAGATTAAATGGGAGACCACAGGATCCAAATGATGAAAGAGTTTTATCATAAGCACCTCCAAGCCTGTCCTCCCCTGACTGCTCCATTTGAATCCAGAGATGTCAACACTCAGGGTTTTCACCCGGGGCTCCAATTATGCAGATGCTGATTTAGAGGAGTGATGACTGAAACAGCTCCCTCATACAAATTGTCAAGGAGACTTTAACTGTGTATGTCTAACGGCAGAACCCTCCATCTCCATGCATCTTCTCACTAGTTTGAAAGTCAGATCATTTTTGTTCTTCTTTTCATAGAAACCTGGTTTGCATATATAATCAAATTTAGCATTAATGAGCCTCTCTCCTCATCTTCTATTCCCAATGCTTTGAACAGCCACGTTTGGATAATGCCAGCAGATTCTGCCATCAAGAAGCTGGCTTCCCATGAGGGGATTTTACCAGTTTCCCCCAGAGATCTCCACAGAAGTACCTAAGTCCAAAAGCCCCTTCACTCTGGGAGCCCTGGGTCTCAACCACATGTGATAATCCCACATAACTCCTTTGTACCAGCTCCCACTCGAGCCTGTTTAAGAACCACAAGGATTTAAATGAACTGCCAGGTGACCTCTCAAAATTAACTCTACAACATGAACCCAAGCGTAAAATGGGAGGGAATTTCAGGTGATATCTATTTGCAACATGCCCAGGCACTGCTGACCTTTTCTCCTTCCCCGTGCCAGCATTTATGTCATTTTTCAACAGCAGCTTTTTGATGGGACAAGATTAGCGAAGCTCTCAGTTCCCAACAGGATGTGCACAGAGTTGAAGCCACACGTGAAGAGCATGTGGAACACCACAGGATCACGGGACAGGCAGCCTGCTCTTTCACTTGTGTTCTGGGCTTTCAGTCTCTAGGGCCTCCATCCTGCCTCTGATGCCTCGATCTAAAAGCACAGAGTTCATCAAAGCCAAAGGTTTCAGAATCACAAGACTCCCAGAAGTTAAGCTTTGAAGGCCACAAGGTAAACCACCACATGGTTCTGCTGCCTCTCCTCCCAGTCCCACTGACAGTGACATGTGGCTTACACATCTGTCTTCAGCAAGGCTACAAAAAATCTTCAGATCTTACCTACTACACTCAACAGAGCCTGAAGTCTAACAGTGAAGTTACAGAATCATAGAATCAACCAGGCTGGAAGAGACCTCCAAGATCATCCAGTCCAACCTAGCACCCAGCCCTAGCCAGTCAACCAGACCATGGCACTAAGTGCCTCATCCAGGCTTTGCTTCAACACCTCCAGGGACGGTGACTCCACCACCTCCCTGGGCAGCCCATTCCAATGCCAATCACTCTCTGACAACAACTTCCTCCTAACATCCAGCCTAGACCTCCTCTGGCACAACTTGAGACTGTGTCCCCTTGTACTGTTGCTGCTTGCCTGTCAGAAGAGCCCAACCCCACCTGGCTACAGCCTCCCTTCAGGTAGTTGGTATGAACATTGGAAACTGCAACCCTGCAAATGCCTGCCAAGCTCCACAAACCTGGTGACAGACAGGTTTGCTCTTTCACATCCAGCTCATATGGGAGGCAGCCAGGTCCAGGACAGCTACTACCCAGTCTCTCTTTTTCTGACAACCTCAGAACCTGGGGTTTAATTCTCTTCCTTTCGTGATTCTTGTCCAACTCTTCATTTCCTCACTTGCCAGTGAGACTGGATGAGAGGTTTCTGTGCTGGTCTGCCTCCCAGTTTAATAGAATAGAATCAATCAATCAGGTTGGAANTTCCTAATAAAAGTAAGCTGTCCACCAGAGTTCCCTACCTGCAGATTACCAACGCCCCAAAGTGTTTAGTAGCTCCAGGTCCAACAACAAAGACTGCTCAGGTCTGCTCACAGGGCTTGGGTGTGCTCTGCTCTTTCGCTGTGGCAAATTTTGCCTGTCCAAAGCTGCACTGCATTTTGCATGCATTATGCTAAGCTGCCTGTAAGAAATCATCCAATTAATGACAGCTTGCAGAGAAGGGTTAGTTACATGGCAATTGCCTTTCTAATATTCAAATGCCATAGAAATTGATTTAATTCTTCTCTTTCATTAACTGGCATATGTTTTATTGACCTAACTTTACAGAGAGAACACCTCTGAGGTAGTAACTGGGAGTAAGCTTTCAAGAAGAGTTCAGTACCTGCACTCCAAGGCAGGCATCACAAGAGTTGGACATACATATGTTTGTAGATGTATTTGTCTATCTCATGTATCAAGATGGATGGATCCAGCACTACATGCAGCATCTAATCCTGGCATTGCATAAGCAACATCACCAAGCAGAAATAATACATAATAAAGCAGCTCTGCTATGAGGACAGACTGAAAGAGTTGGGGCTGTTCAGTCTGCAGAAGAGGAGGCTCCCAGGTGACCTTCTTGTGGCCTGCCAGGATGTGAAGGGGGCCTACAAAAAAGCTGGAGAGGGACTTTTTAGGCTGTCAGGGAGTGACAGGACTGGGGGGAATGGAGCAAAGCTGGAGATGGGGAGAGTCAGCCTGGAGGTGAGGAGGAAGTTGTTGAGCATGAGAGTGGTGAGAGCCTGGAATGGGTTGCCCAGGGAGGTGGTTGAGGCCCCATGGCTGGAGGTGTTTAAGGCCAGGCTGGCTGAGGCTGTGGGCAGCCTGCTCTAGGGTAGGGTGTCCCTGCCCATGGCAGTGGGGTTGGAACTGCATGATCCTTGCACTCCCTTCCAACCCTGACTGATTCTATGATAAACTTTTTGTTGTGGCTTTTCTTTCAATATGAGACCAAAGATCAAAACCTCAACTTTCCCAGCCTTGCATCCATGAGGAGCACGAAGCTTCAACCATCACCTCAAGTCTCTGACCTTGCTAGAGCAGCAAGCAGCCAAAAAAACCCAAATAATAAACACAACCAAGTGCAATGATGGCTCTCAAGCAACTGGAAAATACACTATGCAGAGCAAACTCCTAACAACACGTGCCCCACACCTTCTCCATTCTTTCTCCATTTATTTTCAGCACCCCAAGATGTCTAGTGTTTTCTAGGGCACACTTGCAAGCATTCAGCTGCTTATGTCCATTCATATGCATGCAAATATCATCCAACTAAATTGCTCCATGGGCAGATGAGCAATCAGCACAGGACAAAAGACAAATCTTTCCAGACTCAGATTCCCTTTGCCTTCCAAATACACATCTGCTTGCAAGACAAGGATTGCTAACCCTCTCAGAATCTATACAATCAAGGCAAGGTTGACTCTTGCCATGCTGGCAACAGCCTGGCCTTTTTCCTGCCTCACCAGTCAAATCATCACACCATGAAGGCATGAAAGAAACACAAGCTTAGCTTGGACCACATACACAAAGAACCTTGCAATTCCTTTGTCCAGTTTCCATTTGTTACCCAAATGCCCTGAATTGCTCCTGAAGCCTTTGGCACATGCTAGGGAGGTGCTCACGTGCAGTGATGACCTGCACTCATGCACAGCCTGGAATGTATTTTTCTTTCTGCACAAAGGCAATAATTAAAACAACTCCTCAGACACATTCAGGTTTGCCAGACAACCTAATGTCCACTTCTATATTGTCCTATCAAGAAAAGCCTCAGCACCTTGAAGATTTTTCCTGCAACATAAATGAATCATAGAATCAACCAGGTTGGAAGAGACCTCCAAGCTCATCCAGTCCAACCTAGCACCCAGCTCTAGCCAGTCAACCAGACCANTGCTTGCCCGGCAGAAGAGCCCAACCCCACCTGGCTACAGCCTCCCTTCAGGATCTACCCTGATACAGGCAGCAGCTTAGGCAGAGCTACTTGTGTGGCCTTTATGCCCAAAATAGCAGGCTGCTGTGCCCACACCAGGCTGGACAGGGCTGCCAGCTGGTGGTGCAGCCACCATGGTGTGTGATATTTTACAACATATTTTAGCCCACAGACAATCAGCAAGACAATCATAGTGCCTCTCAACTTCTGTGGAGTCTCTGCATCCCTGCTATTTATCCAGGATTACATGGAAAGATGTTATGGACAGCACTGCAACTCCTGTTATTTTACACTGAAACTAGACCCATGTCAGGTTGCTTTGGGTCTGCAGGAGGTAAGTTGTTTGTGGCAAATCACTGCAAGGACACGGAAGAAGCAGTTTCAAACCTTTGACAGGTAACTGAAAGAGTTGGGGCTGTTCAGTCTGGAGAAGAGGAGGCTCCAAGGTGACCTTCTTGTGGCCTCCCAGTATCTGAACAGAGCTGGGGAGAGACTTTTTAGGCTGTCAGGGAGTGACTGAACTAGGGGGAATGGAGCAAAGCTGGAGGTGAGGAGAGTCAGGCTGGACGTGAGGAGGAAGTTGTTGAGCATGAGAGTGATGAGAGGCTGGACTGGGTTGCCCAGGGAGGTGGTTGAGGCCCCATGGCTGGAGGTGTTTAAGGCCAGGCTGGCTGAGGCTGTGGGCAGCCTGCTCTAGGGTAGGGTGTCCCTGCCCATGGCAGTGGGGTTGGAACTGGCTGATCCTTGTGGTCCCTTCCAACCCTGACTGATTCTATGATTCAATGAGGAGGTTCATACACACATCACACCAGATGGGCAGAGCCCTGCTTTTCACTTGATTGCTTTTGTGGGCCTCCAGAGAGACAAGGACTGCAAAACAAACTGCCCACCACTGCTTGCCTTGCTCACTTCCTGCAGACCCCAGAAAAAGACATCCATAGATCCACAGGGGTGAAAGTAATCCAGGGAGATGAATGAACACATTTCTTGTCTTTCATCTTTCTCTATTCATTACTGTTAGGTGCCCATATGGAAGAGGCATTTCTCAAGTGAAGTTGTAATAGTGTTTGTGACACTGCAACTGGTTGTAGTGCCACAGCAGATTATCATGAGAAATCAGCTTCAGAAGGACACCCACTTCTCATGCAAAGATCTGTGGAGTTACAGCCGAGGGAATAAAGAGGAGCAAGAACAAACACAGCTTTTAAACAGCTTTTCCCTGCCCCCATCATATGCCATGAAAGCAAAAGCTGACTCAAAGCTGGAAACACCCAGGGCCTATCTTGTACAGCTGCATGTCATTTTCCAAGCCCAGATTTGTGATCCACAGGCTCTAAGTACACCATTTATTATCAAGGTAGAGTTCAAAATATGTAGCTCTTGCTTAATTGCTACAGGTCACCTTTGGTTCTCTTGGGTTGGGTTGGGGTATTTTTTGCTTTCTTTTAACCTTTCCTGGGTCTGAGCCAATGCTGTCTCTTAATGGCTTCTAAATGCAATTTCCTGGCTGAAAATAAGATTATGAAGCACATATTACATTGCTGTGAACATTCAGAAGAACCAGTTTTATCTCAGCATCTTCTCTCTGCATGTTAGGTGATAGTTAAAGTGGAAGATTGAAGAAGGTCAGACAAAGCCCCTGGTCCTCAAGACAAAGGTTCACATCTACGTCAGATTTCAGGCACAGTGAAACTTGCACTTCAATTCTGCAACAGTTACAGTTTCACATCTGAGAAACTGGACACTGGAATGGGCTGCCCAGGGAGGTGGTGGAGTCGCCGTCCCTGGGGCTGTTCAAGACAAGGTTGGACGTGGCACTTGGTGCCATGGTCTAGCCTTGAGCTCTGTGGTAAAGGGTTGGACTTGATGATCTGTGAGGTCTCTTCCAACCTTGGTGATACTGTGTGATACTGTGAAACCTGGCAACCGGTGCCAAGTGGTGTTCCTCAGGGGTCAGTGCTGGGACCAGTGCTCTGTAACATCTTTGTCAGTGATATGGACAGAGGAATTGAGTGCACCCTCAGCAAGTTTGCAGATGACACCAAGCTGTGTGGCACAGTTGACTTGCTGGAGGGCAGGGATACCATCCAGAGGGACCTGGACAGGCTGGAGAGGTGGGCCCAGGCCAACCTCATGACGTTTAACAAGGCCAAGTGTAAGGTCCTGCACCTGGGTCGGTGCAATCCCAGGCACAGATACAGGCTGGGTGGTGAATGGCTGAGAGCAGCCCTGAGGAGAAGGACCTGGGGGTCTGGGTCGACGAGAAGCTCAACATGAGCCGGCAGTGTGCACATGCAGCCCAGACAGCCAACCGAGTGCTGGGCTGCATCAAGAGAAGTGTGGCCAGCAGGGCAAGGGAGGTGATTCTCCCCCTTTACTCTGCTCTCGTCAGACCCCACCTGGAGTACTGTGTGCAGTTCTGGAGCCCCCAACACAAGAAGGACATGGAACTGCTGGAGCGGGTCCAGAGGAGAGCCACGAAGATGATCAGAGGGCTGGAGCACCTCTGCTATGAGGACAGGCTGAGAGAGTTGGGGCTCTTCAGCCTGGAGAAGAGAAGGCTTCGAGGAGACCTTATAGTGGCTTTCCAGTATCTGAAGGGAGCCTACAGGAAGGCTGGGGAGGGACTATTTACAAGGTCTAGTAATGTCAGGACGAGGGGGAATGGGTTTAAGCTGGAAGAGGGGAGATTTAGACTGGATGTTAGGAGGAAGTTCTTTACAGTGAGGGTGGTAAGACACTGGAACAGGTTGCCCAGGGAGGTTGTGGATGCTTCCTCCCTGGAGGTGTTTAAGGCCAGGCTGGATGAGGCCTTGAGCAAGCTGCTCTAGTGGGAGGTGTCCCTGCCTATGGCAGGGGGTTGGAGCTGGATGATCCTTGAGGTCCCTTCCAACCTAAACCATTCTATGATTCTATAAACCTACAACCACCTCAGAGTGGTCTCCAGACCTGCAAATATTTCCAGTCCTTAATAGAGAAATTTCTGCAGCACCAAAGTACAAGAAGTTTACTAAGGAAGACTTGCTGACCCCTGAGCCTAGCCCTACTCAAGCCACCCAAAAGATCAGAGTGCAACTTCAAAGCTGGACTGCCTGTACCAGCTGAGGATATTTTCAATGTATACCATCTCCACCCTACCAGCCTTTCTAAGGAACCCACATACCTCTGCCACCTCTGCTGAAACACCACAAAGCCTCCCCCTGGAGCACAAGAGCCACCCAGCACCCCAGAACTGCTGTGTCACCAGCTGGGCTATGAACTTTAGTTCTTTGCAGATCACAGAATGATAGAATCAGTCAGGGTTGGAAGGGAGCACAAGGATCAGCCAGTTCCAACCCCACTGCCATGGGCAGGGACACCTTACCCCAGAGCAGGCTGCCCACAGCCTCATCCAGCCTGGCCTTAAACACCTCCAGGCATGGGGCCTCAACCACCTCCCTGGGCAACCCAGTCCAGTCCAGGCTCTCACCACTCTCATGCTCAACAACTTCCTCCTCACCTCCAGTCTGAACCTACCCATCTCCAGCTTTGCTCCATTTCCCCAGTCCTGTCACTGCCTGAAAGCCTAAAATATCCCTCTCCAGCTTTTTTGTAGGCTCTCTTCAGATCCTGGCAGGCCACAAGAAGGTCACCTGGGAGCCTCCTCTTCTCCAGACTGAACAGCCCCAGCTCTTTCAGTCTGTCCTCATATCAGAGGTGGTCCAGCCCTCTGATTATCCCCGTGGCCCTTCTCTGGACATGCTCCAGCACATCCACATCCTTTTTGTAATGAGGGCTCCAGAACTGGATGCAGTACTCCAGGTGGGGTCTCACCACAGCAGAGTAGAGATGCAATCTAAGACTCAAGTGGGAGGTGTCAGGAGGTGCCACGAGGAGCGTATGGGCTGTAGCATACAAGCAATGGGGCAGAAATGCCATTTCCCCTCATCTTAGATTGCAGGAAGAGCTTTGCCCACCTGTGTCCTACCTGCTTGATTTTCACACTAGAAATCCGTAACTTGGCTTTCTGTGAAATGTGCATTAAAACAAGAAGCCTCCTAAGTTTTCCAAAGCCCCCTCTTTTAGATGACAAAGAAGCCAAAAGGAGACAACATTGAAATCACTTGCACTTGCTTCCCTAAACGCTATACACCCGGGGGTAATCATTCAGCTGCCACATCAGCCACAGGACACTGGTCACACTCTCTGGCAGGTGATCACTATAAAGCTCTGAAAAACTCATCAGCATTAACAAGAGCAGGTTTAACAAACCCCACCGTCAACCTGCACGTTTTGCATATCCCCCCTCCCACTCCCCTCACACATCATTTAGCACCTGAAACAGCTATAAATTCAGCAACTAACAGCATCGTTTGACTGGTTCTGATCAAGTGCACCAAGGGCTGCCAGGGATTGTGCAAGTGGCCACAAAATCGGCTGCAGCAGTTGTTAGCTTGAAGTTTAAAACGATAATTAAGCTAACAGAAGACATCTGAGGGGGAGATGAACACCTAATTGAGACAAGAGATAGACAGAGGTGGAGAACAGCAGGGAGGCATGGTGAGAAGGAAGACGGGGGCAACAAGATGAAGTGGCCAGAACTGGAATTTGGGTAACCCCAAAAGCCTTTCAAGTACAGTAGAAAGAAAGAAGTCTTCCATGCTGTGAGATACCATACACTAACCTGTGCTTACATGCACATACATGTCGAAGGGGGAAGGAGTAAACTCTCAGACCATCTCAGATGTTAGCACACTCTGCACTCCTCTCCCACATTGCCGTGTTGCCGAGGACTGACACACCTCAGCTGTGTCAGCCCAGCTCTGTTTACATCCAGCCACACGTGCATGTTATATATATACACAAGCAGGCCATGTGCAGACACAGCAGCCAGGAGAGCTCTATATGGGGCTTCCAACCACCACAAAGGCTGCTTTTATATTCAGCTGTTGGAAGAAGCTACAGACCTAGGAAACTGTCAAGAGCGAAAGAGTTCCCACTTGCTGTCCCGAGGATGCCAACACACATAGGGGAGTAGTTTCCTCGAAGGGCGCAGCCCGTGCCCACCAGCCCAGAGCCTTTCCTGGAGGACCTCGCTTCCCAAGCGCCACCAGACACAGCTTCGCCAGGCAGACAGTCAAGAAACCACACTCCCAGCAGCTCTTTGCAATGGAAGTAGCTTTGCTCCCCATTCTTCTGCTCCGTGGTACGTGCTGCATAGTAGTTGAAGCACCCCCAGACTGATGTCTGGGTCTCCATGCCTGGATGTCCTGACGTCCTTGAGGCAGGAACAGCAGTACCAGGTGGGTCCGCAGGAACTCTGAGCGAGGCACGCAGGGGACCCTATCCACTCTCTACATGCAGATCGCGCTGCTGTGGTGCCAGCTCGTTTCAAGCCCACGGCACCGCCACATCCCCCCCGATGCTTCGAGGCACACAGTGAAGGCGCAGAGCTGCTGACTGCGGGCAGGGACTAGGTCCGGGGCGAGCAGCTGCCCCCAGGACGCCAACCCCCGCCCCGGGCAGCTCCCTGCTGCCGGGCTGCGTGTGGCGGGTGCGAACATGTGGATAAAGGCGCCCGCACGCGTACGCGCCCCCCAAAATACGCGGCTTACATAATTCCCCAGCCAGTCGGCGTTAGGGGAATGTGATTAATCCTCCATGACATGTTCTGAACTTTCCGTTCAGAGAGGCTCTCTCCTCCCGCAGACCTACTGGCGATGAATGTCATTTGACCTGCAGACTTCACTACGAATGAGCATCAGTGCAACAAACAGTGACATTGCTCCGCAAACCAATCGTCTGCCTGCTTCCCCGCTCGGCCCAGAGACAAGTTAGTTAAATGTATAATGAGCAGTTCTGCTCCCCCCCCCCCCCGCCTTGTTTGTTAAAAAACCCGCACCAATAATCGTTCGCATCCGGCACGGCGCGGCGGGGGGAGGGGGACAGAGCAACAAACCAAGCCTCCAGCTCGCCCCGCGGCCACCTCGCTGCAGGATCAGAGTCCCGAGGCTCAGCTCCTCGCCCCCGTGCCCCCTGCCTCTCCGTAGCCCCCGCCGCCGTCCCGGCTCGGCTCCCACCTGTTCCGCGGGCCGCTGCGCCGTGCGCGCACTTTGGGGACAACCCCCTCTCCTCATCCCAACCCACCACAGCCGAAGTGCTGTCCCGACGCCCCCGGGACTCACCCACTCGAGCACCCTGAGGAAGGCCAGCGGCTCCTTCACCACGCGGAAAGTGCCCGCGGAGGCGAGCTGCGAGCAGAGAGAGAGAGTCAGCACCGCACCCGCTCCGCGCCAACCCTTCCCGCTTCCCCGCGTCTCACGGATCTCTCTCCCCGCACCTGGTCCACCGCCTCCATGGCGCCGCAGCCCCGCGGAGCCGAGCGGAGCGGTGCGGAGCGGAGCCGCCCGCCCGCCAGCCGGGGATGCGCGGCGCTGCCCCCGCGCACGCCGGGCGGAGCAGTCGGGCGGGGCCCCGCGCCCCCCGCACCGCCCCGCGGAGCCGCCCCGCACCCGGCACCGCCGCTGTTTCCCCCCTCATCGGCAGTCCGCCACTTTTTGAATCAATGGCAATTCTTGTGTGTGTGCGGGGGGGTATTTAACTAATTCTTTTATTCGGGGACGGGAAGGAAAAAGAAAAGTTAAAAAAAAAACACGCAGGGAAACCCAAGTGCCTCCCTCCGCGCCTGCAGCGCCGCTGGCAGCGCTCCCGCCGGAGGGGGGCTGGCACCGCGCGGCACCGCGTCCCGCTCTCCCCGCTCGCTGCCCCCCGCTCCTGGCGGCAGTTCCCTCCTGCTTTCCCAGCAGTTCCTTGACAGCAGAACAGCCTTTCCTCTCTTGCTGTTGTCCTGGCCTCATTTCCCAACATGGCCTTAATAATTATAGCACATCCTAGGTGGCACAGTGTGGCAGGAACAGTGATTCCCTCTGCCCATCCGCGCCTGTGCTGCCCTTGCTTTGCTTGCTGACAGTTTCCATTTCTTTATGGCATTATCACATCACCGTTAGGGTATTGCGATGGAGCCAGGTCCTGCCCCAGAAAAGGTTGGGAAAAGCACTGAGGGCATAAATCCATCACCTTGTTTCAGCCCCGATTCTGCAAACATTTGCACATTCAACTTAGCTGCCACCCTGACAACCGGTTGTGGCCACCAGAAGGACACCGGCGCTCAAATAGGATTTGGGCCTTAAGTAGGTCAGAGACAGCAATATCTGCGTAAGAAAAATACCTGAGCTTTCATGCCCTGTAAGGAATCAGCCAGCTGCAAAAGTTTAACAAGGCAATTAGCTTTGCTCAGATTAAAGCTCTATTGAAACAAACATAATAAAGCCAGAAAATCCAGCGGAATTCTTGGAGTAAACAAGAGGCATTGGGGGGGTTGGGGGGAAATAAAGTGAGGTTCAGGGGGGGACCTCATTGCTGTCTACAACTACCTGAAGGGAGGCTGTAGCCAGGTGGGGTTGGGCTCTCCTCCCTGCAAGCAGCAAGAGAACAAGGGGACACAGCCTCAAGTTGTGCCAGGGGAGGTCTAGGCTGGATGTTAGGAGGAAGTTGTTGGCAGAGAGAGTGATTGGCATTGGAATGGGCTGCCCAGGGAGGTGGTGGAGTCTCCATCCCTGGAGGTGTTGAAGCAAAGCCTGGATGAGGCACTTAGTGCCATGGTCTAGGTGACTGGATAGGGCTGGGTGCTAGGTTGGACTGGCTGAGCTTGGAGGTCTCTTCCAGCCTGGTTGATTCTATGAAAGGCAGAGCATTTTATGTTAAAGCCAGAGATCTGCAGCAAAAAACCTTCACCCCAAACCCCCAGCTGTAGTTTGTGATACCAGTGGGACTGGGGCTTTTCTTCTGGGTTTTTTCTTTAATGAATCTTCTTTTTTCACTCTATCACAACCAGCTTTGAGGTCAGATTTACGTTTACATATCATTGCTTTTTTTTCCCTCAAGACAATCCTAAACACTCATATTTTGTGCCCTCCTTCNCGAGGTGGGGAGAGGAATTAAAAACGGAGAACTTCTCCTGACAAAATGTTAATGGACTTCGGATTTATTTATTTATTTAAATCACCTCCAGGGAATGTAAATCACTTCCGAGCAATTCTAGTAGCTGCCTGCTGGTGGCCCAGTGCGGGGTAAGGTAGAATCCCTTCCTTCACAAAGACACAAACACAGAGCAGCCCTAAAGCTCCAAAAGGTTCATATGCTGGCAGGGACACACAGTTTCCCTCCTGACCTTCAGCTGGAATTTCACCAACTGGAGCAGAGCTGCAGGGCCAGGTCACTGCGAGCTACCTGCCTTCAGCTTTTAGACCTGAAGACAAAATCAGTTTGGTCCCCAGGAAGTGCTCCCTCCTGCAGACATCCTGGAGACAAAATCAGTTTGGTCCACAGTGGCCATGCTCCCTCCTACAGACACCTCCAACTTTGGCATCTGATATCAGCCTCAAATGGTTTACACCAGCACAAGTTGTACTGGATGTGAGGAGGAAGTTGTTGGCAGAGAGAGTGATTGGCAGTGGAATGGGCTGCCCAGGGAGGTGGTGGAGTCTCCCTCCCTGGGGGTTGTGATGGTTTGGGTGTTACCTGCTCCCTCACACTTAAGAAAATCACCCAGACTAGACTCAGCCACTGGAAATTTAAGAACAAAGCTTTACATTCACAGCTTAGTGCAATATAAAAGCAGATATTTACAATCTCTACAGCTACAGACAGAAATATGCAAACTAAGAAGGTAATACAGAAACACAACTCTCCTCCCAGAAACCAGAGTCCCTAGGAGGGGCTCCCAACCATCCTTCCACCTCTTTTCCACCCCTCTACCTTATCCCAGACTTTGCCTTATGTTCAAGGTGAATTTGGAGGCTCGGCCAGAGGAGTTAGGAAGCAGAAGGTTTAGCAGGTTAGAGAGAGAAGGGAGACAGCCAAGAGCAACTCTGTTATCTATGTTTGTGTTCTTGTTTTTCTACATCTCAGCAAACCTATGAGTGAAGTAGGCATCACCATTGTTTGTTTCCTTTTCACAGCCTAGAATCATAGAATCGTAGAATCAACCAGGTTGGAAGAGACCTCCAAGCTCATCCAGGCCAACCTAGCACCCAGCCCTAGCCAATCAACCAGACCATGGCACTAAGTGCCCCAGCCAGGCTTTGCTTCAACACCTCCAGGGACAGCGACTCCACCACCTCCCTGGGCAGCCCATTCCAATGCCAATCACTCTCTCTGCCAACAACTTCCTCCTAACATCCAGCCTAGACCTCCCCTGCCACAACTTCACACTCTGTCCCCTTGTTCTGTTGCTGGGTGCCTGGCAGAAGAGACCAACCCCCACCTGGCTACAGCCTCCCTTCAGGTAGTGTAGGTCACCCCTGAGTCTCCTCTTCTAATTCCTCTCACTAAAATATCCCAGCTAGGCTCAAACTAGCACAAAGGTGTTCAAAAAAAGACTGAATGAGGCACTTAGTGTCGTGGTCTAGCTGATTGGACAGGGCTGGGTGCCAGGTTGGACTGGATGAGCTTGGAAGTCTCTCCCAATCTGGTTGATTCTATGATTCTAAGTAACCACAGCAATTCTTGGCTGTGAGAGGTTTCATTGCTTGTGGTTTGCCATGACTCTCATGTGCTTTTTTCCCTTAGTAAGTTTCTTTCATGAAGAGACTTAACAGCTGTGGATGTACTGAAGTAGTTCAAAAACCTCCTGAGAGATTAGAAAGAGTACTGAGGGATTTAGTGAAGGCAGAGCTGAGCAATAGACTGAGATGTGGAGAATCTCTTTTCCCTTTGTTGGCAAAAGCATGCCCAACTGGCTGCCATGGAGAACCAGGAGTCTAATTTACTCACCCTTTATCAATTACCTTCTATTATAATTCTGAGGCTTTTAACAGCACTTAAACCTCAACCTTCTAAAATTGTCCAAGGCAGAAAAGTAAAAGCAAATACTCCTAAGAACTTCACCACTGGTAGGTTGGGACTTCTTGAAGGCTGGGGGTGGTTTCCCCACTGCTGTCTGGCTCAGCATGCTTGGCCTTGCAGCAGCTGTGGGAGCTCCCTCATGCTGCATTGTCCATTGGGATTTTGCCCTCCCAGATGTGTTTTGGCTTGGTGCTCTTCAGTGCTTGGCCATCCCCACCTCAGCTCTTGCTTTGCCTGGAAATCTTTGCAGAACCTTGGCAGCAACTCGATTTTATTGCCAGGCCTCAGTGCCTCTCCCAGCTGTTATTAAGTCTTCCAGAAGGCTGTTAGCACTTGTACTTCAACATGGCCAAGGGTCTCTCTTTGGCTCTTAGAGCTGCCCTTTTTGTACATGGTACCACTCAGCTCAGAAGTAAGAGCTTCTCCTCCCCAGTTTCCTAGCACAAACTTTGCTGTACAAGTATGATTAAAGAGCCACCCTTTTTTGATACTACATGAGAAAACACACTCCAAAATGCATGTTCAAACCAGCAGAGGTTGTCTGTAATCACTAGAGACACAGCAAGAGAGGTGTCCCTGCCTATGGCAGGGGGTTGGAGCTGGATGATCCTTGAGGTCCCTTCCAACCTAAACCATTCTATGATTCTATGATTCTAAGTTGTAGTCACTCTTCTCACCTGGGAAATTGTGCTTGACATGCATAAAAAATGACATGAGAGGGCAATTGGAAACATTCATAATGAGTGAAAAATAGTCTGAAGACACCAGAAGTATTTTGGAGGGACAGGACCCCACACTACGATTGTCTCACTGAAGACAGGAAACTCTCAACCTTTCCTTTCCTTAGAGAGTGGCCACCAGTGCTGTAGGGAAATCAAGGCATGCCAGTTCTGCCTCACTGATGGCCATTGAAGTCCCCCACAGGACACTATTCATCATAGGATCACACAGGATGTTAGGGGTTGGAAGGGACCCAAGGAGATCATCGAGTCCAACCCCCCTGCCAGAGCAGCACAATCCTATCTAACACAGATCACAGAGGAACACATCCAGACAAGCCTTGAAAGGCTCCACAGAAGGAGACGAGAAGGAGACTCCACAACCTCCCTGGGGAGCCTGTTCCAGTGCTCTGGGACCCTCACAGGAAAGAAGTTCCCCCTTGTGTTGAGGCAGAACCTCTTTTGCTGCAACTTACACCCATTGCTCCTTGTCCCATCCCCGGGAGCAGTGAGCAGAGCCTGTCCCCCACTCCTGGCAGCCTTCAGATACTTATAAACATTTATCAAATCCCCTCTCAGTCTTCTCCAGACTAAACAGCCCCAGGTCCCTCAGCCTCTCCTCATCAGCCATGCCCTCCAGTACCCTCATCATCCTCCTAGCCCTCCACTGGACCCTCTCCAGCAGANCAGGACTCTGCACTTGTCCTTGTTGAACTTCATCTGGTTCCTCTGTGCCCAGCTCTCAGTCTGCCCAGGTCTCTCTGGATGGCCTCACAGCCTTCAGCTGTCTCAGCCAAGCCTCCCAGCTTGGTGTCATCAGCAAACTTGCTGAGCAGACTCTGTCTGTCTGTGCCCTCAGCAATGGCATTGATGAAGATGTTGAACAGGACTGGCCCCAGCACTGATCCCTGGGGGACACCACTGGTCACAGCTCTCCAACTGGACCTGGCACCATTGATCACCACCCTCTGAACTCTATCTTGTAACCAGTCCCTAACCCACCTCACTGCCTGCTCTTCCATCCCACACTTCCTCAGCTTGCTCACTAAAATGCCATGGGAGACAGTGTCAAAGGCCTCACTGAGGTCAAGGTAGACTACATCCACTATTGTTTTAGTGCTCTTCCTTCTACGCTTTGGAAAACTAAACTCAGCTGATACAATCCAGATATAGCAAGTTCCTCTGCTGATGTACTTATTTCAGGATTAGCATCTTGTCCAGCTGCAGGCAGTGACTTCCTTCCTGTTTCTAGGAAGCATGTGCCCTGGTTTGTTTTTCATTTGGGTACCCAGAGTGAGAATCTGCCTCGATCGATGGCACGTGTAAGAACTACAGCTGGTAGGCCTTCTATATCAGCAGGCAAAGCATCAGGAGGTGTCTACTTCTTACCCTGGAAAGCTTTTCTTCCCAGGTTTTTGCCAGCAGACCTGTGTTAGACATTGGATTGGGCTGCCCAGGGAGGTGGT